>BTPG01000003.1:248962692-249011820 GCA_036245525.1 Semisulcospira habei | reverse complement strand
GCGTGAAAGACTTGAGTGCTCAAACCTGCCGCTGTCGGCCTAATTATGGATCAGTCTGTTGTCTGCTGCACTCTACACATATCCTGTTAATATCAGTGTAGTCGGTAAATCAGCCCAGACTACCTACATGAATACGTTTATGTATACATTTGCCCTACCTACATGTATATAAAAGCATACTTTGGTCATACCTGTCTATACGGCCCGACTAATGAGGTCCTCAGCAGGGCTTTTTGTCTAAATCAAAGAATTAAAGGATTAAATCACTTTTTTGAAAACACTGTCAATATATGAATTTTAATGTATACTTACTTCAATAAAAAAAAACGCAAAAATTGTAAAGAGTTAACTTGTGTGACAGGTATCTGAGTACTGCCAACCGGTTAAAATTGGTCTGCATGGTGTGCAAGTTACTCTTTACAGTTGAGATGTTTCAGTATGGGAAACAACGTTTGAAATTTGCACGTTTTTTAATGGAAGTCAGTATAGTATAATCACTTCACTGTCAGTGATCGCGAATTTCGAGACTGAAACCACTGGACACTGTCCGACATAGGAGTAAAAAGACACAAAAGTAGACATGGCCACAATACGCGTAAATAACACAGGACTAACAAGAGACACAAACCCTCATGAGCCCCGCGAATGCCGTAAGTTTGCGCGACTGCGTTAAGTTAGAGCGAATGCAGGGGCTCTTGAGGGTTTATGTCTCTTGCAGATGTGGTGGTGGTCGCCATGACCCTGCAGTTAAGGGGGTTAAAGATGCTGCTTATTATGTCCTGGTCACACTGGTTATCTCCCAGTCCCAAAACGTCACCTTTATCCACACCCTTACCCTATCGCTCGATTTGTTTTTCTCTAAAGTTTGGAGGTTGAGCCCAGACATCCACTGACAATGTTCCTACGACACTGATACAAAAAAACAACGATAAACTTAATTGATGTTTAATGTATAACCATGAGTTTTTATGTATGTTATGTCGTTTTGTGTCGAAAGCGTTTTGCCGCACATAACCGCACACGATTGATATGAATGGCCGCGCCACTTCATACAGAGACGTTTAGCTTGCACAGACTGAAGATGGAAAGAAAAACCTGCGTACTGGACAGGATGCTGCGTGCACTACCTACCTGTCTGTAAACAACTTATGTGCACCTTAAAACAATCATTAACTCATTCGCAGCCAGCCGCACCCGGATGGATGCGGCTGGCCGCGAATAAGTTAACCCCTTCCCTGCCAATGGACGTGTATATACTGTCTCTGAAACCTCTGTTTACGCGACGACCATAAGCCACAACCGTCTGTCGGCGCCAAGCTAATCTGGCACTGCCCTTGAATTATCATGGTCGATCCATCTCCTGCAACAGGTGCATATTCGTTAGATGACCCCTCCAAAATTCGGGAAATACGTGCGCCGGGCTGAATGAGTTAATACGAACAATCGTATGCTCTGAACTGGCAACAGTACTGTGTAACGTGAAGCGTAGCTGGCTATTGATCTATATTTGTTACGTCTCTGCGCATAATTCAACAGTACTGTGTAACGTGAACTGTAGCTGGCTATTGATCTATATTTGTTACGTCTCTGCGCATAATTCAACAGTACTGTGTAACGTGAAGCGTAGCTGGCTATTGATCTATATTTGTTACGTCTCTGCGCATAATTCAACAGTACTGTGTAACGTGAAGCGTAGCTGGCTATTGATCTATATTTGTTACGTCTCTGCGCATAATTCAACAGTACTGTGTAACGTGAACTGTAGCTGGCTACTGATCTATATTTGTTACGTCTCTGCGCATAATTCAACAGGACTGTGTAACGGGAACTGTAGCTGGCTATTGATCTATATTTGTTACGTCTCTGCGCATAATTCAACAGTACTGTGTAACGTGAAGCGTAGCTGGCTATTGATCTATATTTGTTACGTCTCTGCGCATAATTCAACAGTACTGTGTAACGTGAAGCTTAGCTGGCTATTGATCTATATTTGTTTCGTCTCTGCGCATAATTTCATGTGGAAACATGACGGATTTATAATAACCAAATACTCTTAACACAATCGAGGTGTGTCGCATCTGGATTCGCGGCTTCATGCCGCGAATCCGGTTGCGATACGTCTCGAAAGAGTTAATAATTGAGGAGCTCATCTGTTACAAGTAAAAAGGAAGAAGAGAGTGGGTGGGTGAATTGCTTGACCCGCTAAGACAGTGCATATGTTCTAAACTTCGCTGATTGTTTTTATTCTGTCATTTTTTTTCCCTCACGTCAGCATACCCCCCCCCCCCCACCCACCCACCCCCCGCCCAGTTTCTTTCATTTGTATCGAGAGAGAGGAAGGAGGGAAGTTCCCGAACCACTGGAAACACCCCAACCCCTTCAGATCAGCCCCCCAAAAAGATTGAGAGCTTCCAAGGCTACAGTTTATGCTAGGCGCTGAAATATATACAGTTTATTGATTTTTTGTGTCATTATCTGATGTCTATTTTGTCACAATATCCTCATCCTTTCGCCAATCTTAATAATGTAATATACGAACGGGATTGTACACAGGTGAAACAACAAGATGTAATGTAACAGATAACATTATATCAGATATACCGCGTTATGTAACAGATAACATTATATCAGATATACCGCGTTATGTAACAGATAACATTGTATCAGATATACCGCGTTATGTAACAGATAACATTGTATCAGATATACCGCGTTATGTAACAGATAACATTGTATCAGATATACCGCGTTATGTAACAGATAACATTATATCATATTTACCCCGTTGACTTATGCAGAACACATGTGTAGTCAGTTATCAGAAATCCTTGTCAAACACATAGTCGGTTGTTTTTGTTAAAACATTTTTTTTTTTTTTTTATAGATAACAAGATGAAAACGCAGCGTTAAATTCAGGCCATGGCGACGTGCTCGGTGGATGTACTTTTCCTGGTGTCGGGGTTTTTCTTTTCACTTTGACACAGTCAGGTCACTGCCCAATATAGGTAAGGTTATGTTTCTTTGTGAGGTACAAGTATGGGGTAAGCCTTTCTGAAACTGCCCGACTGTGTAATACGCATTTACTCTGCAAACTGAGGTTTCGTCTTTTTCTCCGTCCGGCAAGTGTTTTTAGACCCAGCTAGGGCTATACATTGCCTCGATCACTGAGTTGGTAGAGTTTGAACGCAGGCAGCTCTGGGCCTATATAAGGCACGCGGAGCCACATTTAGTGCACACAGAACATGAGATACACTGCAGTCACAAGTGAATCCCTATCGGCTCTATTTAGATCTACACATGAACTTATTCTGCAGCAGATGATACTGACAAATAACTGGATGATACATTTGACAGCCAAACTCAAGGTGCACCTGTGGAGAAGGGCTGTTACAACTGCTGTTAGGGAATACAGATGCAGGCAGTGTGGCTCTCAAATGTTCCGGCCGGTTATTTGCCAGTATCGTCTGCAAAAGGATGAGGTTATGTGTCAGTACATCTAGGTAAAGCTGCAGGGTAGGCGTTCCCTTGTGACTTCTGTGTATATCATGCTGTCTGCACTGTGTGCACTCCGACTGGACACAAAAGATGCTGCGTGCCTTAAAGCTGAGGTGCAATGAGAAAAACCCGCCCAGCGCGTGTTTTAAAAAGACTCTACAGGACCCAGCTTGGGCCCTGCCCCTAAGTGGGTCAAATCGGTTCGTAACAGTTGACGGAGTTGGCAACTGCGTATCCCGAGCTTGCAAAACTCTCGGAAAACGACAGACCACTTCCTGTTGCACGGAAATCATCGCGATTAGCAGATCGGACAACAGCAGACGATTCTGTGACACTTTGAAACTGACCGACAGCCACGGATTTTAGGCGTTGGGGACTATGATGGCAGAATGTACGGCTGTACATGCTGTAAGTATGACTCCTGACACTTTGTAGTTGTGAACGAATTTTTTCAACACGTACCTCCAGTCCAATATAGGCTAATATAAATAAATAAAGAAGCATTGTGATGTACAACCAACACAGTAAATTGGATGAGAGAGAATCGACTGTTTACATAGATGCCAAAAGATACAAGGTCGCCATGGGTCAAGCTGATTTTTAGTAGCTGCCCTTCGTATGGAGAATTTTTTTTTGCTGTAGGCCACTCCAGATGAAAAGATATAACAACAAACACAAAACGACAAATAACCCCTCCTTCCTCACCCTTCCGATATCGAATAAAGCTTCAGGCTGTGCTGTGTAACTTACGGATAGCTCGGCCTGGTCCATATCCAGTGTGCGTCCAGGCAAGACACAAATGGCCTGCTCTGTCCGTCGGGTGGTCGAGTGTCGTCTGCTACTGTTGCTGTCAGTAGAAATATCGCTGGTTTAGATCAGTGATCGCGGTGCCCACTCCGCGCTGCATACAGGAAGTGGCCTGTCTTTTTCACGGGAGTTTTGCCAGCACGACAAACGCAGTTGAAAACTGAGTCAACTGAGTTCCAAACCGGTTTGCCGAAGTTAGCCGAACGTTCACGAAGACAGGGCCCTCGCTGGGTCCTGCAAAGTTTTTTTAAAACACGTGCGGGGCGGAGTTTTTTGACTGTTTCTCAGCTTTAAACGTTGAAAATCCGCAAACGAAGTTAGTGAGCTCGAGGCCTTGAATGGTTATTTAACTGAGCTAAGACTCCGTATTTTTGTTCCGTCCCGCACGTGTCTTTTAAAATGCGTAGCTAGGGCCCTGAGCTCACAAACTGAGTTTGTGTAGTTTGAACTCCCGTCAGCCGGGGGCCTTTAAAATGCACACATCAGCTTTGTAGTCCAGTTTAGTGCTCACCGTGGAGATAGCGTGAGACACAATGAAGTCCGGCAGCTTGACCTAGGCGTACACAGGAACTTACCCTGTAGCCAGCAGGACCATTTGAGAGCCACACTGCCTGCATCTGTATTCCATGACAGCAGTTGTCAAAGCCCTATTCCACAGGTGCACATGAAGTATGCCTGTCAAATGTATCATCCAGTTATTTGTCAGTATCATCTGCTACATAATAAGTCTGTGTGTAGGCCTACATAAAGCTGATAGAGGTTCACATGTGACCGCAGTTTATCTCATGTTATGTGTGCACTGGCAAATGGTTGATTGGTTAGTTCGGGGTTTAACGTCCATGGCACCTAAGTGATAATGGACGGCCCTGACGGGCGGGTTTATGGGGGACAGGGAAATCTATTTCCTATGGAGTACGACCTAAACAATGATCAATTCAGCCGCACTGCAACTGTGGCACTTTGATTTACCAGGACCTGTCAACGCAATAGAAAAAAAGAAGTTAAGCACCCCTCCCCACCCCCTTCACCCCCCCCCCCCCTCATTGGAAACTTATTGATCCGGCACTGCATGCTGCAGTGCGTCAGGCCTGAAAGGGTTACCCGAGCTGGTGGAGTTTGAACTCCGTCATCTCTGGGCCTATATACGTCACGCAGAGTCATATCGGCCAGCATGTCCGTTGAAAGGCCCTAGTAACTCAAAGTGGCACAATTTTTAGTGCGGCTGAATTGATCAGTGTTCAGGTCGTACACCAAAAGCAATAGATTTCCCTGTCCACCATAACTATCCCGTCAGGGCCGTCCATTATCACTTCGGTGCCGTGGACGTTGAACCCCGAACTAACCTAACCATCGGCCAGTGCTGTTCTTCTGACGTTTTTGATTTTTTTTTTTTTTTTTTTTTTTTTTTTAAGCCGACAGGGGGTGTTGTAGTACCAAAGCACCTCCACTGGATCCGGCCCTGGCAGGAGATGGGTCGATCATGATAATTCAAGGGTAGTGACAAATTAGCATGGCGCCTGTCGGCGCCAAGCTAATCTGTCACTGCCCTTGAATTATACTGGTCGATGCATCTCCTGCAACTGGTGCATCGTCATTAGATGACGCTTCCAAAATTTGGGAAAAACGGCCGTCGGGCTGAATGAGTTAATGAGCTGTTTGACCGACTTAGCGGTATAATGTGTAGCCCTAACTGGGACCAACAACACGTGCGGGACAGAACAAACAGACTGAATCCTAGCTTTGATCATAAACAGCGAATATTTGTGTTTTGTATGGACTTGACAAACGTGTGTCACGACTTTTGCGTTAACCCAGTACGCAAAAGATCATCCAACTGGTGTCAGTGGCAGATGCGCGGGCCGACTGCGGCCGACGTCGGCCCGATGGACCGTTTCCCTTTTTCCTCAGTGATGGAATGTGGAAAAGGATTTAAGTTCGTGCCCTTCTCTGGGTTTTGTTATGTCTAATTAAGTGGCTATTAAAGACATCGTATTCACCCAAAACTTCGTGTTTCAAATGATGTCCGGTGAACAAATACGGCGGACCAGCCTGTGAGCACGACTGTAGTGTACACTGTAACGATAACGGAAGGGAGACAACGTGTGATTCTATCAGCGGCAACTGTACCAATGGTAACTTTTGTGTTAACACCGGGATACCATGCTGGCCACTATTTACAGACATTTGTGTAGTATTTGTTCTGTACAGGTCTTGGCATTTTGACAAAAAACAACAACACAAATACTCACATTCACATTGAAACGTTGAACAGAATCTACTTCGCGTGGAACGGTCGAATAAAACAACACGTTTTCACAGGTCCCGTCGCCACACTTTCTATGTAAAATACTTCGCTTATTACACACTTCGCATACAACAATCTACAAAATTTGATAATAATTTGTCAATCTAAAGTTGTCCTGTAACCATGATATGTTTTATTATATATATATATATATATATATATATATATATATATATATATATATATATATATATATAATTTTTCAATAAATTCTGAGAATGCTGTGCTAATGCCATGAAAATCCAGGCTGGTAAGCTTGCATTGTGTCATCAGGACATCAGCTGTCCTTTTGTGACTGCATCGCTTATTAGATCTTTTGAGCCTTCCACTGAACACCTACTACATAAGGTAATAGGGACTACCCCCAGGCGCCCCGCAACCCGCTGGAGAATATCCAGTCCTCCCTCCGAGAGGGGAGGCTAGTGCATGAATATTCCCAAACAGATTTTGGACCTGCTGGATAGATTTAAGATTTTGCCGCCTACGACCGGTTTCGACCCAAGGTGGGTCTCATCAGGTAGGCATACGGCGTAACCTGAAATTGCAAACACAACGCATATAATAGAAGCCGCCTCCAGAATTTGACTGGTAGCAACCACTAGTCCAGCGTGGATTGCATCCCTAAAGCTTTATGGGGTGTTGCAGTGGAAGAAGACTGACTAATTTTGAAAAGGCAACACCTAAGCAATTTTGTGGTAGAATTATTCATTACTTATAACAAAGGCGTCGCCCAAGCCAAAAAATGCACTCAATCAGAGTAGCTCCAAGGGACATAATTTTTCAATAAATTCTGAGAATGCTGTGCTAATGCCATGGAAATCCAGGCTGGTAAGCTTGCATTGTGTCATCAGGACATCAGCTGTCCTTTTGTGACTGCATCGCTTATTAGATCTTTTGAGCCTTCCACTGAACACCTACTACATAAAGTAATAGGGACTACCCCCAGGCGCCCCGCAACCCGCTGGAGAATATCCAGTCCTCCCCCCGAAGGGGAGGCTAGTGCATGAATATTCCCAAACATATCTTGGACCTGCTGGATAGATTTAAGATTTTGCCGCCTACGACCGGTTTTGACCCAAGGTGGGTCTCATCAGGTAGGCATACGGCGTAACCTGAAATATATATATATATATATATATATATATATATATATATATATATATATATATATATATATATATATATATATATATAGTGAACCCTGGCCAGACCTCCCTCTGCAGCCACTGCGGTCGAACCTGCCTGTCCCGGATCGGCCTCCGCAGTCACGAGCATGCCTGCAGACATCTTGGACAACCCCTATAGAATCTTCGTTTGTGAAGTCAAGCCAAGAATATATATATATATATATATATATATATATATATATATATATATATATTATATATATATATAATATATATATATATATATATATATATATATATATATATATATAATATATATATATATATATATATATATATATATATATATATATATATATATATATATATATATACAAGCTGATGAAAATCAAAGCGCTTTGTAAGCGTTTTTTCCTGATGCATTGATTATTATTAACATATAATGTTAATAATAATCAATCCATCGAGTAAAAAAGCGTACAAAACGATCTGATTTTCCTCTGCTTTTTGATGTACAGGATGTGCAGCCGGCTGGTGGGGCGGTCAGTGTGACCGGGCGTGTCCTACAAGGTGTTCCCCTGGACTGTGTGACAGGAACACTGGTTGTTTCCAGTGTAACGGCAACTTTGTTGTACCACTGTGTACAGGTAAGGATCATTGATGTACGACAAACTTGGTTCGATATTGCGTTGTGGAGTTTTAACTGCAATGCAGGCATCCGCTGCTTGCTTGTCATTTTTTATGCTGTATTTAAAGTTATTCTCCCCAGGTTTAAAGAATCTCAACATAGTCAGAAAACTGTCTACAACAGATACTGCTGACAGTATTATGTTGTGTCCTTTGTGTACAAACTTAGAGCTTTATGATGTAAATACAATGCCAAATGTCGAAATTCATCGTTTTTGCAGTGTTGTTTTTGTACCCGAGGGCGCAAATTATCGTCTGCATCGGCCTCGTTTTGAATTTGTGCATATTTACTAGCCTACGTCACAAGGCAAAACCCGGTAAATACTGCAGACAAAGTCATCGGTGTGCGTACACACACGTCAGTGTACACTCATGTACTGATGTTCTCCGGCATCCCTTTGACATAATTTTCAACGAGAATGTAAAATAACGGTACCCTTCCATACTCGCTATGCTGTCAAAATCAATGCAGGATCCGCTTGACCTGCTACCCTGACCCTGGGTAAAGATCGTGCTGGGAGCGTGGCTTCTGTGTTCGACTGGGTGACGAAAACGTGTCACTACCAGCAATGTCAGTGCCGCAATTTTGACACACACCGTAGTTTTTAGATACTTGCAGCATAAAATCTGATGAACTAGCTCGTAACTTTATGATAAAACAGGTTTAAAATATCACCGGACTATGTTCAAAAAACACTTGATCCGACGATGACCTATTACTATACAATATTGGTACCTTTTTTTTTTTACAAAGAACAGGCGAAATTAACTCATTCGAGAGGTGCAGTATCAGGATTCGCAGCATAAAGCCGCCCATCCGAAAGCAGCTCGTCTGGAATGAGCTAACACAGTTTTCAGCATGCACATCATGAAAGGGTTTCTCGGTCCCAGCCTATTTTAAATACTGACTACGAACATTTCGATCCTGGCCAGCTGCCTCCAATCTGTTAGCCTCTGTCATTGCCTGCTGGCCACGGACATATCTTATTACGGGCATGTCCATCCTAGACATTAAAAGATAAGAGCATTATAAATACCGTAATTATTATTATTATTATTAGACATTTCTGTTACAAGTTATTGCCTTTCACGATTAACGTTGTAGCACACAATGCCAGCTTCTGGAAGAAATCCTTCACTTTGAAACAGATTGTTGTTGGTAAAGTGTTGTGTACGTTTCAGAGTACGCCTTTAACCCATTCAACCTTGACGCACTACAGCAGGAGATTGGTCGACCATGCTAATTCAAGGGTAGTGTCAGATTAGCTTGGCGCCTGACGACGCCAAGCTAATCTGGCACTGCTCTTGAATTATCATGGTCGGACCATCTCCTGCAACAGTCGTTTGAAAAGAAAATTGGGAAATACGTGCGCCGAGCTGAATGAGTTAAACTTTCCTTTTAACCCCTTCTACTGCCAATGTACACAGTTTTCGTTTTTGAAATTACTATAAATTCAACATAAAAGATCCCAAAACGTCAAAGGAACGTAGATTCAAAGTGATTTTGGCAACAGGCATAAATGATAATGAGCCCTCGCAACCGCGGGGTCTCATGAGGATATATGTCTTTTTGCAGTTGGATTGTCTTCACATATCCTTAATGAAGGGGTTAACTTAAAGAATTAAATTTTCTTGTCCAGAATGTACTGACGGCCATTACGGTTCCGACTGTCAGGGTGTGTGTGGTCGATGTGCTGAAGGGGCGCCGTGTAACAAACAGGACGGACACTGTGACAGCTGTGAACCAGGATGGGCCCCACCGCTTTGTCAGACAGGTGAACGCATTGACCAGATACCTTTTACTGCCTATCTATCACAATAATATGAATAGAATATGAAGTTTTCTCATCCATTTGTGTTCGCTTTACATTGATGTTTTGTCACATGCACCACTACCTTTATGATAATTCTTGTTCTTCAGACTGTGCGGACCACTATTACGGCCAGAACTGTACTGGTGTGTGTGGTCTCTGTACTGGAGGGGCGCCATGTGACAAACAGGACGGACACTGTGACAGTTGTGAACTGGGATGGGCCCCACCACTGTGTCAGACAGTTAAATACATTACCCGGATATCTTCTCCCTTCCTATCTATCGTTTGATTAGAATAACAAGTTTGATATTGATGTTTTGTTACAAACATCTCTACCTGAATCTTAATTCATATTCTTTGAAACGTGAATGCTAATTTTAGACTGCGGCATGCTTTGCGCAACAATTATTCTAAACACGTCATTCTTATCTATTAGAACCAGGCTGTACAAAAGTTGTATAAATGATTTTTGTAACAAGCGGAGTCCGTTTTTCACACGTATTTCAAACGATTTTAGGACGAACCGCATCCGTTTTATATTGCACAGAAGGATATAACGCTCTGATTTTCATCAGCTTTTTGATGTACAGGATGTAAAGCCGGCTGGTGGGGCGGTCAGTGTGACCGGGCGTGTCCCCACTAGTGTGCCCCGGGACTGTGTGACAGGAACACTGATTGTTTCCAATGTAACAGCAACTTTGTTGTACCACTATGTACAGGAAAGGATCATTGGTGCACGACACACATGTTTCGATGTTGTTCTTTTTCGCTGTGACTTCAATGCAGGCATCCGCTGCTTGCATGCTATATTCATGCTGTATTTAAGTGGCACCAACATAATCGGAAACAAACAGAAAATCGCATAAAATCATTACCACTTGACCAAGTCAAGAAACGCGCGATCTGACAATGAACTATAACTACACTATATTGACAACTTTTGTATTTTTTTTACAAAAAAAAAAAAAAACAGGAGAAAATAACTCATTCTAGACGTGTCGCATCCGGATACGCGGCGTTAGCCGCGTATCCGGATGTATCACGTCTCGACTGTGTTAACACAGTGCTCAGCCTGCACATCATGAAAACGTTTCTCGGTCCGAGCCTATGGTAATTACTGAATACTTGTACAAACATTTCGATCCTGGCAAGCTGGCTCCAAACTGGTATCACTCCTTAATCACTTCCCACCCGCCCTGTGGTCACTTCCCTCTGTCATTCTCTGCTTGTAACGGACTTATCTTCTTACGGGCATGTTCACCATAGACATTTCTGTTCCAAGTTATTGCCTTTCGTGGTCAACGTTGTAGATAGCACTGCCATTTTCTGGAAGAAACCATTCAGTTTAAAATTGTTTGTTGTTGGCAAAGTGTTCAGTGCGTTTCAGAGTACGCCTTTAATTTTTTAATTTTACCCCCTTCTACTGCCAGTGTACGCAGATTTAGTTTTTCAAATTACTATAATTCAACGTAAAAGATCCGAAAACGTCAAAGGAACACAAATACAAATTGATTTTAGCAATAGGCATAAATGCTCATGAGCCCTGGCAACCTCGGAGGCTCATGAGGATATATGCTTCTTGCATTTGGATTGTCTTCACATATCCTTAGTGAAGGGGGTAACTTCAGGAATTACATTTTCTTGTCCAGAATGTACTGACGGCCATTACGGTTCCGACTGTCAGGGTGTGTGTGGTCACTATGCTGAAGGTGTTCCATGTAATAAACAGGACGGACACTGTGACAGCTGTGAACCAGGATGGGCCGCACCACTGTGTCAGACAGGTAAACACATTGTCCAGATACCATTTTACTTCCTATCTATCGCTATACTATGAATAGAATATAAAGTTTTCTCATCCATGTGTGTTCCCTTTACATTCGTTTTTTTGTCACAAGCGCCTGTACCGTTATCATAATTTTTGTTCTCCAGAATGTGCGGAACTGTATTACGGCCAGAACTGTACTGGTGTGTTTGGTCACTGCACTGGAGATGCGCTATGTAACAAACAGGAGGACACTGTGACGGGTGTGAACCTGCATGGTCTCCAGCACTGTGTCAGGGTCTGTGCATTTACCAGATTTCACAAAAAACTGTCCCGTATTTCCCTGACTACAGAGACAAACACATCAGTATATTTTGAAACATTTAAACCTGACCACTTTTCGGCATTGACTCGATCCTTTCGTATAAAAACAGCAAAATATTCGTCTTCGGTGCCCCTTATCATTATGTCCACGTGTTGTACAGCCTGTGCGGACCACTACTACGGCCAGAACTGTGGTGTGTGTGGTCACTGTGCTGGGGATGCGGCGTGTAACAAACAGGACGGACACTGTGATAGTTGTATTCAAGGATGGCTTCCACCACTGTGTCAGACAGGTGAATACATTGACCAGATATCTTATTACTGTCTATCCATCATTTTAATAGAAATATAGATGTATATTGATGTTTTGTTACAAACACATCTACAGCTACGTTAATTCTTGTTTTTCAGAATGT
Organism: Semisulcospira habei; assembly: GCA_036245525.1. Taxonomy (NCBI): domain Eukaryota; kingdom Metazoa; phylum Mollusca; class Gastropoda; family Semisulcospiridae; genus Semisulcospira; species Semisulcospira habei. The sequence continues at coordinate 248,999,080 of BTPG01000003.1, read as the reverse complement.
ACGGACCGCTATTACGGCCTGGACTGTACTGATGTGTGCGGCCACTGTACTGGAAGCGAGCCGTGTAACAAACAAGACGGACACTGTAAAAGTTGTGAAGCAGGATGGACTCCTCCACTGTGTCAGACAAGTGATTTCATTCCTCTTTTCTTCCTGTCCATCACTTGAATGGAAGAATGCGTTTTATATTAAAGTTATCTTAGAAACACCGTTTCCGTTAACTTAATTCTTGTTTTTCAGAATGTTATCACCACTACTACGGCTACAACTGTACTGCTATGTGTGGACACTGTACTGGAGGGCTGCCAAGTAACAAACAAAACGGACACTGTGACAGTTGTGAACAAGGGTGGGCTCCACCAATATGTCGGACAAGTAAATACATTGACTAGATTCCTTTCTCAATTCTTACCCATCGCTTGAACAAAATAAAATAAATTGTATATTAATGTTTTATTACGAAAATACGAACAACACTATTGTTACGATTGTGGTTGTGTTGTTCTGTGAGAGCATGTATGTGTTAATCGTAGGAAACGATCCGATATTTATTTGAGCTATCATGGTTACATATCACGTACCTTTCAGTGAGATGGTTACAAAGTAAAGTAGATTATAGCACTGTCAGGGGAGAGAAATGTGCATGATCGACCAGTGATCATAGATCTACTGTGGCCAAAGCACAAAAAAAAAAAAGATAGGAAAGAGAGGGGGCGCTAAAAAAGTGGGATATGTGATACGCCCCCCTTCGGGGGGGGGGGGGGGGGGGGCTTCCATATGCATTGCTTTCAGTCACTTTTTTAGCGCCCCCTCTCTTTCCTATCTTTTTTTTTTGTGCTTTGGCCACAGTAGATCTATGATCACTGGTCGATCATGCACATTTCTCTCCCCTGACAGTGCTATAATCTACTTTACTTTGTAACCTTCCTAAAATATTAGCACTGGCAGTCTCCCCTTTTCTTTTCATTTACTACTACAATATCGACTGCAACCCCTTCCCCCCTTTTGGTAGGTTCTCTTTTAGGGTGCATGGAAATTTGGCTCTAGGTGGTGGCATGGAATGTATGCCCTTGCAGACACCACAGTAAAATGTGGTTGTCTTTGCAGGTAGGCAGAAATTCCTGCCTCCTCTAGTATCGCCGATGGTGTGCTGAGGAGGTCGCCAAGACCGAAACAGCTGTCCACACCGGCTAAATATCTGGACCCCCCTCGGGGGGGACCTAGATTTAATGCACTGAGTGGCTGGAACAGTGGGATATGTGATACGCCCCCTTTCGGGGGGGCTTCCATATGCATTGCTTTCAGTCACTTTTTTAGCGCCCCCTCTCTTTCCTATCTTTTTTTTGTGCTTTGGCCACAGTAGATCTATGATCACTGGTCGATCATGCACATTTCTCTCCCCTGACAGTGCTATAATCTACTTTACTTTGTAACCTTCCTAAAATATTAGCACTGGCAGTCTCCCCTTTTCTTTTCATTTACTTTCAGTGAGATATTTTTATTGTTTGCGCGTAGAGCGGAAGAGGTTTTGTTGTGATACGTCCGGAAGCTCTTAGCACAGCTGCACGGAGAAGAGCGATTAGTTTTTGTTTGCGTAGATTCGCTGAGAATAAACCAGAACGTTTGAGAAGGGTCGCGCTGTATGGTGACCTCGTATGTGTAACTCCCCACCCGGGTCTGCCCTGGGGGACTTGGGTGGGGTTAGGTACTTTTTTGTTCCCAGGGTCACCCTGGTCAGCCCCACAGGGTGAGTTTTTCTCTCTATTCTGGGGCATGTGTTTCTGTCTACCCTTGGTCCATTCACCTGTATTTGCCTTTTTAAAACTCTCCCTACTGTCTGCACTGCCTGTAGCTCTTGATATTGGATGTGTGTTGCTAAATGGTCTTAGCTTTATTTAGGCCCCATGTGTTAGGTTTATTTAATGTATTTGACCGGCTGGCGACATACATTCAATGTTCTGTTTATTTTTTTTTTCACAAGCAGTGCAGGCACGTCCTGAGAAAGCCTTGTTGCTGTCGGGACGTTAAGCAATGTACAATCAATCAATCAATCGTATGTGTAACTTCAAAATGTCGGCAACCTTTTGAAAATCAGTATCAAAGCGGCTCTAATAATCATAGCTGTTTTCTGTGCGCGTGAAGTGAACAGCCGGTCATTGTGTATTTATGAAAAGTTGTGAACGGTCGGCCATACTATTGTGTGACGTCGTTACACACTAGGATTTTGGGCTGAAATGAGCAGTCGAATTTTCGTACACTATTGTAGTATTCTAGAAAGCTCTTTCTTTATTAATATTTATGAGTTTCCATTAAGTGTTCCGTTCTGATTGGTTGCGTTGTGTGATTTCATTAGTTTATTCTAGAAAGTTGTTCTACTATATAAAGATGGTGCTAGGAAGCATGTGTGTACATTGTCATGCATTGTCAGTTGTAGGGACACACAGTTTATCGTAGGTACGTGGCCCGTATAATGTGTACATTGTGAGACGCAGCGTAACGGTGGTGTACGTTGTGTGAGGAACTTTGTGTCGCCAGTGTTGACATTTTCAGAGGAGACATTGTATCAGTGTTGGTGCATTTGGGAATGCATTGTGTGGAGTTCGCATTGCTGAATTAAAATATTGTTATAACTGTTACTCCAGTGTAGCCTACATCCTTAAGCCACGTTGTGATGGGTTGCAGCTGAATGAAGTTTATTTAAAAGAACTTTACGTGCGTACGCCTGGTGTGTTTATCATACTACGACTACGACTCAACACGTAACAACTATATATATATATATATATATATATATATATATATATATATATATATATATATATATATATATATATATATATATATATATTATATATATATATATATATATATATATATATATATATATATATATATATATATATATATATATATTCTTTACTTTTAAACAAAGGCGTCGCCCAAAGCCAAAAATGCACTCAATCAGATTAGCTCCAAGGAACGTCATTTTCATTTCAATTTCTGAGAATGCTCTTGCTATGCTAATGCCATGCAATGCCAGGCTGGTAAGCTTGCATTGTGTCATCAGGACATCAGCTGCCCTTTTTGTGACTGCATCGCTCAACAGATCTAGAAAGAGAGGGTAGTGGGAGGGAAGGAATGACAGACCTATTTTTTTTTCTTTTCTTTTTTTTAGCCTTCCAGTGAACACCTAGTGCATATAGCAATAAGGACTACTCCAGGCGCCGCGCAATCCACTGGAGTGTATCCTGATCTCCCCCCGAGAGGGGAGTAGTGCATGAATATTCTCTAACAGATCTTAGACCTGCCGGTTAGATTTAAATTTTTGGCGCCTACGATCGGTTTCGACCCAATGGGGGGAGGGGATGGAGCGGGGGGTGGGGGCTCTTCAGGTAGGCATACGGCGTAACCTGAAAAGTACAAACACAACGCATGTACCAGAATCCGCCTCCAGAATTTATTGGTAGCACCAATGACTAGTACAGCGCGGATTGCATCACTAAAGCTTTATGTGGTGTTGCAGTGGAAGATGACAGACTAATTTTGAAATGGCAACCCATAGGCAGTTTTGTGGTGTAATTATTCTTTACTTTTAAACGAAGGCGTCACCCATGCCAAAAATGCACTCAATCAGATTAGCTCCAATGGATGTAATTTTTCACTTCAATTAAGAGAATTCTCTTGCTCTTGCCATGGAATTCCAGGCTGGTAAGCTTGCATTGTGTCATCAGAACATCAGCTGCCCTTTTTGTGACTGCATCGCTCACTAGATCAAGAAAGAGTGGGAATTGGGAGAGAAGGAATGACAGACCAATCTTTTTTTTAGCCTTCCACTGAACACCTAACTACTGCATATAGGGACTATCTCCAGGCGCCCCGCTATCCGCTGGAGAATATCCTGACCTCAACCCGAGGGGGGGATGCTAGAAAATATTCCCAAACAGATATTGGACCTGCTGCATAGATTTAAAGTTTTTGCCGCCTACGACTGGTTTCGCCCCAAGGGGCAATTTTGCGGGGCGCCTGGGGGTAGTCCCTACTGCTTTATGTAGTAGATGTTCAGTGGAAGGCTCAAAAGATCTAATAAGCGATGTAGTCACAAAAAGGGCAGCTGATGTCCTGATGACACAATGCAAGCCTACCAGCCTGGAATCCTATGCCATTAGCACAGCATTCTCAGAATTGAATGAAAAATGATGTCCCTTGGAGCTAATCTGATTGAGTGCATTTTTTGGCTTTGGGCGACGCCTTTGTTAAAAGTAAAGAATAATTGCAACACAAAATTGCCTAGGTGTTGCCTTTTCAAAATTAGTCTTTCTTCTTCCACTGCAATACCACATAAAGCTTTAGAGATGCTATCCGCGCTGTGCTAGCGGTGCTACTAGTAAATTCTGGAGGCGGCTGTCTGGTACATGCGTTGCGTTTGCAATTTCAGGTTACGCCGTATGACTACCTGAAGAGCCACCCTTGGGGCGAAATGGGTCGTAGGCGGCAAAAACTTTAAATCTACTCAGCCGGTCCAATATCTGTTTTGGAATATTTTCTAACATCCCACCTCAGGGGGAGGACTGAATATTCTCCAGCGGATGGCGGGGCGCCTGGGGGTAGTCCTTGCTGCTTTATGCAGTAGGTGTTCAGTGGAAGGCTCAAAAGATCTAGTAAGCGGTGCAGGCACAAAAATGGCAGCTGATGTCCTGATGACACAATGCAAGCTTACCAGCCTGGAATTCCATGGCATTAGCACAGCATTCTCAGAATTGAATGAAAAATTATGTCCCTTGGAGCTAATCTGATTGAGTGCATTTGGGGCTTTGGGCGATGCCTTTGTTAAAAGTAAAGTAAAGTAAAGTATATATATATATATATATATATATATATATATATATATATATATATATATATATATATATATATATATATATATATATATATTGTGCAACATTTTGCTTGATATAGTGCTGATAACAGGCAGATATAATTACGAGATCAGAATCGTAAGACGAGGACATTTGATTCGGGTCAAGCAATCAAATCTGTCGGTTATCTGCACTATATCAAGGAAAATGTTGCTCAACATAATTTATGTACCCAGTCCAAAACAAAACTGTACCTCACGTCATTCATTTTTTGGCTGACTGCGGTGTTCAAACAAAACACACGAATGGCAGACGACTGCATATCGCTGTCGACTCAGCGCAGAGATTTCATCTATGAAGACACTGGTGCTTTATATAACCGTGTTACTGAGTAAATTCAGAGATACCTGATGGAAAGATCTATCTATGCATACTAATTTGGATGACCCCTGAGAAAGGTCAAGGGTCACAAGAGCTCAGGAAATATGTTCAAAATAGCCATATTTTGACAAAAGATTTTTTTTTCTCAAATACTTTTCACAACTTTAAACCCAAAACGTGCTACAGAGATACATGGTTAAAAGACCTATCTATGCATACTGATTTGGATAACCCTTCGGAAATGTCACAGGCTGGCAAATATGTGTAAAATCTCCATTTTTGATAAAATTGTAGGTATTATCAACATTTTCGCAAATTTTCAGTCAAATTTGGCACAAGCGGAGCTGATGATAAGACCTTCCTGTGCATACTAATTTATTTGCACAACTCATTGCAAATGTCAAGGCTGGGGGTGGATTGAGGGGGGGGGGGGGGGTATGTGGGTGTTTGTGTGCATATGTGTGAAAAATACTTGCATTTTGAGAAAACATGGACTTTGCTGGTGCGGAAGCCAGCCCTTTACTTATTATCACAAAGGTCACACATAAGTATATTGGTTGTCCACGTGAGCCATAATGGCTTAGCCTTTCTTGTTCAAAGAATTGTAGTTACATGTATTATCAACAGTCTTGCAAACCTTTCAATCAGATTTCGCACAAAGTTAGCTGATGATAATAAGTCCTTCCTATGTATACTAATTTAGTCGACTCTATGATATCATAAAGGTCAAGGGTCACGGTTGTTTAACAGCTGTGTGAAAACTGATTTAAGTTTTAAAAAAACATAGATTTTGCTGGTGCAGAAGCCATCTCTTTACTTTTGTCACAAGGTTCACACATGTTACATCTAATACACATTATGGGCTGCGGGTTTAAATCAAGATCTATGCCCTTTGGAGATGGGCAGCGTTTGCCTATAGATGGCATTGTTTTTATCCAGGCTTACCTACGTCAGCAACACAATCAAAACATGATAAATGTTTCATGCAGCAGGTAACACTAGCCTACCTTTAACCCTCTAGCACTGACACACTATTTCAAGATGCGGATCGCCAAGTTATTCTGGCACCACTTTTGAATAAACACGGTCGTTAGGAGTCATTGAACTATTCTGACGCTACCCTTGGAAGTTTGTAATGTCAATGTCGATAGCGCATAGCTGTTCTAGCAATATTTTAAACTACCACGATCGGAAGTCGCCAAATAACATTCTGGCAAATCACGCATATTTTCAGAAATCGCCAGCATGTTTGTTTATAAAGTTCTTTCTCAGGTTGTCGATATCGCCAGCTGACATCTAATCTATTTCACGAGTCAGTGTAGTGACTGGCGTCTGTTCTGCGTGTGTGTGTATGTGTGTGTGTGTGTGTGTGTGTGTGTGTGTTTGTGTGTGTGTGTTTGTGTGTGTGTGTGTGTGTGTGTTTGTGTGTGTGTTTGTGTGTGTGTGTGTTTGTGTGTGTGTGTTTGTGTGTGTGTGTGTGTGTGTGTTTGTGTGTGTGTTTGTGTGTGTGTGTGTTTGTGTGTGTGTGTGTGTGTTTGTGTGTGTGTTTGTGTGTGTGTGTGTGTGTTTGTGTGTGTGTTTGTGTGTGTGTGTGTTTGTGTGTGTGTTTGTGTGTGTGTGTGTTTGTGTGTGTGTTTGTGTGTGTGTGTGTGTGTGTGAGTGTGTGTGTGTGTTTGTGTGTGTGTGTGTGTGTGTGTGTGTGTGTGTGTGTGTGTTTGTGTGTGTGTTTGTATAGGTTATACATTTCGTGCGTCCATACACACTACTACACATAAGGAGCTTTGTTAATGTTGCAGTATGAATATATTTCGCGTTTCCGTTTTGAAAAATGCAAGTCTCATCAAGATCGAGTCTCTTTGGCGCGCAAGGCAATTTGGGAAGTTAAGTATATCAAGCAAATTCATTAAGATTATTTTGCTTATTATAGAATAGATCAATACATGTGTCAAAGAAGAATAAACTTGATGGAGTGGGTATATAATATATATATATCTTAAATCTTGTTCTCCAGAATGTGCGGAGCACTATTACGGCCAGAACTGTACTGCTGTGTGTGGTCACTGTACTGGAAGCGCGCCATATTACAAACAGGGCGGACACTGTGACAGCTGTGCACCGGGATGGTCTCCCCCACTGTGTCACGGTATGCACATTACACAATTTCACAGCGGTCACAGATTTTCCTGACATGAACCTATTAGATTACATCGACAAACGCATCATGATATTTCGAATGGCCACATGTCTCCTACAACTCTTTCTATTTTAGAGAAGGAAAATATCCCTTTCGCGTGTCCCTTGTCATTATCTTGATGTATATTTTACGACTGTCCGGACCATTATTACGGTCAGAATTGTTCTGATGTGTGTGGTCACTGTGCTGGGGATGCGGCGTGTAACAATCAGGACGGACAATGTGACAGTTGTTTAGTAGGGTGGGCTCCACCCCTGTGTCAGGGTATGTACATTTACAATATGTAACTACTGTCTGAGATTTTATGGCAAGGACCTAAATTAAAGATTTTCTGTGCAAACAAATCCGGATATTCCGGAATACAACTTATACACGACGATTAAAACTTTTCTTCATTAACTCATTCAGCCCGGACACACCACAACAAGACATGGATCGAGCATAATAGTTCAAGGGTGGTGCCAGAATAGATTGACGTCCATAGGCGCCAAGCTTTTCTGGCAGCACCGCGTAACTATCATGCTCGATCTGTTTCTAGAATTATAATACAGTCTTTCAGAGGGCAACTTCAAAATTTGAGGCTTTCGGTCCTGGGGCAGAATGTGTTAACGTTCTTAGTCTCAAAGAATAAGAAAACATTCATTTTCCGCGCCCCTTTTCAATGCCTACACGTGTGATTTTTTAGACTGTACAGACCACTTTTACGGCCAGGACTGTACTGAGTGTGGTCACTGTGCTGGGGATGAGGCCTGTAACAAACAGGACGGTCACTGTGACAGTTGTGCAATAGAATGGGCCACACCACCGTGTCAGACAGGTAAACACATTACCCAAATACCATCTCCCTTCCTATCTATCGCTTGAATAGAATAACAAGTTTGATATTGAGGTTTGGTTACAAACATCACTACCTTTGTTTTAATTCTTGTTTTTTACAATGTGAATGTTAAGTTTAGACTGCGGCATGCCTTTGCGCAACAGCTTGTCTAAACAAGTCATTCTTGTCTATTAGAGTCAGACTGTACAAAAGTTGTAACAGTAATTTTTATAACCAACTGTGTCCGTTTTTCACACGTATTGCAAACGATTTTATGACTATGTGCATCAGTTTTATATTGAACAGAAGGCTATAGTTAGTGCTCGCCGGACATAATTAGTGTGAAATACCCTGATGTCTGATATTATATTCTTTTTTAAACTTTTGGAAGGGTCTGTACATTACACATATGTAAGCAACACAAACTTAATACACATATACAGCAAGACACATCGACACTTTAAGTATGTGGAGATATTAAAGGCGCTGAATGTTTTATCCAGAATGCACAGGCGGCCTATACGCAGTGAACTGCACCAGTGTGTGTGGTCACTGTACTGAAGGGGCGCCATGTGACAAACAGAAAGGGAACTGTACCAGTTGTGAGACAGGGTGGAATGAACCACTGTGTCAGAAAGGTCAGTGTAATCTTCATCATATGCCGCATTCTATCATCAATATTACCTACTGAATGACAACGATGGTTGCATTAAGTTTAATCTACGATGGGCTTTTCAGATAATTTAAGACCAAGTGTTTTCTTGCATTTTCACCGAACTGAACAAGACAATATGTTATAATAATAATAATAATAATACCGTTATTATATAGGCGCTTTTTCTCAATTTTTGGGAAATCGACTCAAAGCGCGGCGCCTGAAACCCAACACACACACACACGAAACAGACACGGATTTACGCCATTTAAGACAAACACAGTACAAGACAAACGAAGGGCCAGTCAGCTACTGAAGTTACAGAGATTTTTGATCGCTTGTATTTGAAATTTGTAAAGTGGCCTGAGACCGGTACCAAAGTGTGGGGGGTGGAAGAACCGGAGTACCCGGAGTAAGAACCCCCGACGGTGCAATAACGGTATTATTATTATTATTATTATTATTATTATTATTATTATTATTATTATTGGGGTGTAGGGGGCTCTGGATAGAGGTAGCACCTTTGCTGTTCGGCAGCTGCGTCCTACATAGGACGGACGGGCATCACTGGTCCTCATCCATCTCCTTAATCTCTCACGTGCTGGCTCCAAGCGCCACACCCTGGCAAACCACCTCAGCTGGTGGGCTAAACCACGTGAGGGGGTGGTGTTCACATTGCACCACTAGGTGGATGAGCTGTTTCTGACAGCCAACGGCTAGAGGACGGAGGAGATCAGGTTGGATCCAACGGCCAAATGTGGGGGAGTAAACCCTTCAAATCAGGAGTGGAGCCCCGAAGGCAGACAGCTGCCTGTATTCACGCACTGTTCTGGCAGCTCCTGCAGCCAAACTGGTGCCAAACGTACTGCTTTGCATTCCTTTGGATACATCAGCGAGGCCGAGAGGGGGATCTTGACGACTGGGCACCCCAGGATCTCCATACATTTCGCCCAGGCTTGCGCCCTGGAGAGGTCACTCCAGTGACTGACCCAGCAAGCGCATATACTCCATTGTCTTCCGAGACAGGATGCCAAACCATTATTATTATTATTAACTCCTCGTGTCCAGGCGGTCGTCGACGCAGACCCAAGATTTAGACTTACATGTTGCCATAAATTGGTCAAAGGACGTAGATACAGGAGGGATTGCACGTATTGGGATCGACAGTTTGTTATTCTAAACAATGACATGGGTAGGATGCGTTTTGTCAAAGCTCACCCAACAAAAGTACAAACATTGTGACTCTAGACACTTAAATTAGATAGCTACGTGCAATTAGTTTTGGATGTATAACGTTGAACCCAACAGAAAGGTAAAAAATATTAGGTCCGGGTGCCCAAAGGTGGGGCTTCTCCTAATATCGCAAGAAGACGTCACTGTTAACCCATTGAGCCCTGACGCACTACAGCAGGAGATGGGTCGACCATGAAAATTCAAGAGTAGTGCCAGATTAGCTTGGCGCCTGTCGGCGCCAAGTTAATCTGGCACTGCCTTTGAATTAACATGGTCGATTCATCTCTTGCAATTGGTGCATAGTCATTAGATGACGCCTCCAAAATTTGGGAAATACGGCCGTCGGGCTGAATGAGTTAAACTGAAGTTGTGTACATTGTCCTTTCGATACTGAAGGAGCTTTTCTATGAGTACCGTGCAAGACAGAATACACCATTAATATCATTCACTACACCGACTCTTTACTTGCTGGGGTTTTAGATTCTAGACAAATGCGAAAACAAGGACTGGGATGCCTAGAATCAAAATCCTACATCAAAACGCTCTTGCCCACAAGTACAGGCTTGAACAGGAGAATGTCCACACTTTAACTGCACACTTCCATGGTCTGACTCCATGCATTTTTGTGTGTTATTACACTTCAAGAAATGACTTATTGAAAATATGTCAAACACTCGCTCAACCCTCGGGATCGCCATTTTCAAGTGTCTGTCACCTATTCCCAAAACGACTTCTTTGGAGTATTTCTGTAGTGGATAGAACAATTAAACAAGTGTATGTCTTTAGAAGGGAAATGGCTTTATCAGCTCCACTAGAATATACACATTGGTAGTGAGAATAATGTCCAAAATTGTATTAGGTATCAAAATATTTGAAAACACCCTTGTGTGTATGAAAATTAAACATGTGCGCCAATATTCAGAGGAGTCTGAATTGCTCATGTACTCCTTACCTTTTGATCACACCTGCACTTGCTTGCTTCAGTATCTTTTCGTAAGTCATTTGTCAGTCGATCCACATATTGACCCACGAAACAACATCTCATCCATCTGACCGTTCCTTTTGTAATCGACCTGTCCATCATCCCGTCAATACATTCGTTCCGCACGTGCAGCTGCTCGTCCCTCCAGTCTCATTTACGAATTGTGTTTACTGGCTTTTCTCATCATTGTTCAACCCTTCTGGCTGTCCGTAATACGTTTCCTGTTGGAATCATCGTGAATAAAACCCACTACGGATAGGCAAAAGGTTACTTTTGGTGTTGTTTGTGTACACGTTTCTTTGCGAAGTATTAACCCATTCGGCCCTGACGCACTACAGCAGGAGATGGATCGACCATGATAATTCAAGGGTAGTGCCAGATTAGCTTGGCGTCTGCCGGCGCCAAGCTAATCTGCCACTACCCTTGAATTTTCATATCGATCTATCTCCTGCAACAGGTGAGTAGTCGTTAGATGACGCCTGCAAAGTTTTGGAAACACGTGCGTCGGGATGAATGAGTTTATTATTTCATGTATAAATCTACGTGTACCGTGTATGTCATCTACAATGTACTGACGGTACCTACGGCCAGAACTGTTCCCATGTCTGTGGGAAGTGTACCAATGACGCTGCGTGTAACAAGACGACTGGACTCTGCTGTAGCTGTCAGCTTGGACTACAGGCACCGCTCTGTCAGCAGGGTACAAGTTGTTTGATTTGCCAGTTTTGTAGTGACAAGTATCACGTTGATTTATCATTTTCGTTAACTCATTCGAGACGTGCAGCCTAGGATACGCGGCGAACCGACGCGTATTCGTAGGCGGCACGTCTCGAATGACGAGTTAATGACATAATTCATCCGTCTAATAACACAGATACAAACTTTGCCGAGTAAGAACCACAAACCGCCATGAGCCCCCGCACTCATACAGTTAGCTGGTGGTCACTGTGTCTCGGCAAGGGCGGGGTTATAATGTCAAAGTTGTGTATTTAGAGGGGCGCTGAGACAACATTATATACCATATTTTTGTCTCCAGAATGTTCAGATGGCCATATACATACATTATAAGTCAGCGTCTATTATTTGTTTATACATCTAGAATGTGCTGACGGTACCTACGGCCAGAACTGTTCCTCTGTCTGTGGGAAGTGTACCAATGACGCGGGGTGTAACAAGACGACTGGATACTGTGACAGCTGTCAGCCGGGACTACAGGAACCGCTCTGACAGCAGGGTACAAGCAACCTCCTGTTATGTTGTTTTGTTGTTTTTGGTGGCGGGTTTGTTGCTGATCGCCCTATTTTTGTAGAATCAGTATTTAGAACCAGTATCAAAATTGTCGACAGTGTACTCTTTAACTCATTCGAGACGTGCCGCCTCCAGATACGCGGCTTATGCCGCGTATCTGGAGGTGGCACGTCTCGAATGAGTTAACAGGCATGTCTCTCTAGCCTTGGGTTGTGTATACGTTGCTGTTTATACGCAGTGGTGACTAGATACAGCCAGCGCATCAGGGTCGTGATCGCGCACGTACAGCTGGCCACGTCGTCAGTGCTGAAGTGGCCCTGGAAATCAGTCACGTTTGGCATTACTTCCCGCTCATTTGATGAAGAAACATGGGCGTGCATAAAAACCGGAAACGGTCTGACATTTTCTGAATCAGCACAAAAACGTGGTCAGATGAGTCAATGCAGAATGTCTGCTCAGTTCAGATGTGAGGAAGTTGTGGCCTTTAAAATTAACAACTTAAGACGCTCACTGCTGACAATAATTAACCACCACAAAACTGCAAAATCCCTAGATCCTCATGAGCCCCCACAGTTGCGGGGGTTCACGATGAATCTATGCCTCTCGTTGAAACCACTTTGTATTTATGTTTCTTTCATGACTGGGAGTGTTTAACCTTAATTTACAGTGGTTTCAAAAGCACAATCGCGTCTACTGGCAGTGATGTAGTTAAATTTGAAGTGGTTCTTAACTTTTGGTGAGTAGTATATTAATTATTTTGTACAATTTATAATAATCGATTGTGTGCTTGTTGTCCTGCAGAATGTGCAGACGGTCGTTTTGGCCAGGGTTGTGGCTATAGCTGTGGTCACTGTGAAGGGGGAGCGGCCTGTGACAAGGGGAACGGACACTGTGTGGCGTGTGACGACACGTATGGACTGCCCTTCTGTGAGGACGATGAGCAGCTACTTGCAGCTGAAAAGAAAACGTACTTTGTCCATAATGGCCTGACGATGGAGCTTTTACTGAAAGCAAGTACCGCTGTGCCACCGCGCGCGCAACCGGCCGCCGTATTAACTCATTACTACTGTTGTAGTATTAATAGTGCGGTGACCGGTTGCGCTCGCGTTAGCGCGGCGATATTCGCATTCAGTAAAGCTCATTCGTCAGGCCCTTTTGCTGTTGTCGCATCTGTTTATTGCTCCGATCTTGTTCTTTTTTCTTTTTTTTAAACCATCATAGCACTTTTGTATGGGATTAAATGTAGTTGGACGTATCCAGTGTTAGGTCTTTTAAAAACAAAAATATTAAGTCCTGATACGTTAGTGTTTAGTGACACAGTTCTAACAACATTTGTTTGTTTGTTGCAGTAACGTCGGACACGAGTGAAAACAGCGAGAATCTTGTTGGTCCTGTAGTTGGCGCTGTAGTTGGCTCTGTGCTGGGAGCCGGACTTCTTGTTGCTCTCGCTATTGTACTCACATTCCTCAAGCGGTCAGTACAACCAGGAAGGTTTACTATTGAAATAAACCGTTTACCTGTGACCCACCACAATAAGAGACAGAGTGGTAGTGATCGTTCAGCGGTGATGCTACTTTAGCTTAATACATGCCTAGCGACACCAGACTATTCTGGCACCACCTTTGAACTTTCATGGTTCTGTCTCCTGGACGGCAATATTGTCTGCATAGGACAACTGCGACTTTCTTTGAATTTGATATTAACCCATTTAGCCCCGAGTCCCTACAGCAGAGATGGATTGACCATGATAATTCAAGGGTAGTGTCAGATTAGCTTGGCGCCTTCAGGCGCCAAGCTAATCTGGCACTACCCTTAACTTATCATGGTCAATCAATCTCCTGCAACTGGTACATAGTCATTAGGCAACACCTCCCAAATTTGAGAAATGGGGCCTTGGGGCTAAAAGGGTTAATTTGGGCCAGGGCTTGATCATTAGAGCTTATGACTCTGAACTTTGCAGTTTACTTATGTCACAGAGTTCCTGGTCAGGGTTAAATTACTGATTAGGGTTAACATGTGGGGGCAAAGCCCAGGCGCGTGATAAATGGGCACGCTAAAAGGGAATCCCGGCGTACGTCGGTAGAATAATGTGTGAGCCAGGTTAAATAGACATCGGTATATGTCAAGGTGTCCAAAAGGCCGGAAGAAGTCAGGAGTATCTTGGGAGAGAATATGTCAAATAGACATTAATAAATGTTCAAGTGTCTAGGCATGGGTATGGATGGTCCACGTGGTAAAAATAATGTGGGACTGTGGATAAGAACACACGTAGTAGAAGTAAGGGTTGAATTAGGCAGATGTATATAAGGAATGGTCGGTGGGCGTTTCGCGGGGCCCGTTGCTGAAGTGACACGTTGTGGTACCCTCTAGACAGGACCCTGAGTATGAAGAAAAAAAAAACCGTGGGCCCATGGGTAATATAACGACTATCTGTGATGATTCGACACATAGGTTGCCAGCGGTGAACCTGTCGTGTTCATGTCAGAACCTTACTTCCGGGAACCAGTAAGAGCTCACTGGGAAACGGATCCATTTATCATTATTAATTCTGCTCTTTGTTTGTTTTCAGGCTCTATGAGTGTTCTGGCCTTCCTTGGCCTGATGTGGGGATGGCTTTCCGAGCCTCCACTATACTTGGTAGTTTTTTTTTAGTTAATTACTATTCAAGTGATAAAAAGGCTCGGAAACTTCATCACTCCACTCATTCACCTTCATGACGCTTGGTGAGGTTTGCATAACGGTAGGTTCAATCACGGGCAGTCATCACGGTAAGTCGTATATAATGAAAGTCACGTCAGCTGCCAAGGCCTAAGGTGATACATGAGGTACACCACGTAAGTATTTGACGTGGTACAGTGTTATTGTTTTTATTATGAGGACGGAGAATAATCGATGTGATAAACGATTATAGTAAACGCGATGTCTTTAGAAAGACTCGATATGAATACCGCATACGGGCATGATATTGGCAATACGTTGGCTGACACAGCTGTGAACGAAAGCACGCGATGGTACAGGTGCTCAAACGTAGCACCTAGTAAAATAACATTGTGTGATATTTTTTTGTGCATTGAGTTATGTTATACATATGAGAAGGGCGCCATATAGTACTATGTATTGTTATTAAAATGAATGTATTTTGAATGAGTATTTTATTTAATGTGTGTGAGATGGTTGTAAGAGTGCTAATGATTTGTAATATGATGCAGGTTGCTTGAGGTTCTGTTTGTTGCTGATATGGGCAACAAGGGTCACACCTTCAAGGGGCCTCCACGTCTCACCGGAGCCAAGGCTTAACTTAGGAACCGTCTTCACCTACCAAGGGAAGATTGACAACACCATGCAGTACTGGCTCCACACTTTTGAGCTAAAATTGCCACCAATTGAATATCCGGACATTCCAAAATCTCCATGTAAAAATGAAACGGCGTTCTACTGTTGGTTTAAAGATACGGTCATCGATCATTTGAATTATTTAGCTCGGAACATGTCTACAGAAGTTAGGGATACGTTTGATAAGGCTAGGAGTATGCTTGGGGGTGAACAGTTTAACGGGAAACGTTCTGACTCGCGAACAAAACGGGCACTCTTTTCATTCGTAGGGGATCTTAGTTCATCGCTATTTGGGACGGCTACGGAAGGTCAGGTACAGTATTTAGCTAGGCATATCGATAAGTTGTGGAATATTCAAATGAAACAGTCACTGTTGGATGTAGAAATCGTGTCAAAATTAGAATCCTTCATGAAAACTTCCAACAAACGCATGAACAACTTAATGGAAATGATTCAATCAGATAATCATGCTATTCATCGTTTGGCAGCAGGGATAAACGTTGAACACAGTGAAATGCTAGCAGTGCAAAAAGCAATCTTTTATTTGATACCAGCATTTGTTACAAAAGCTACAAATGCGATGCGCCTAGAGCGCCAGTTGGAAGATTTTATGGTAGGAGTAACATCACTTGCACAGCGTAGTCTGTCTCCGTTGTTGATAGATGCGCATTCACTTAAACAAACACTTCTATGGGTAAATGAACGGCTACAATCTCAACATCCGGACTTTAGACTTGCATACATGCACCCGTTATACTATTATCAGTCAAAGTCGGTGTTTTATACAGCGCAGGCAGAAACAATATTGATAACAGTCCAAATCCCAATCACCACTGGGAACGCCATGTTTAATATTTATGCGGTCAAATCCTTTCCAGTTCCGTTTAATGAGTCGGCGCGACACGCTACTTTAGTTAAAAATGTGCCGGACTTTATTGCGTTTTCGGTGGATCAATCGACGTTCATTGAACTATCCTCACAGGATTATCTTCAATGTCACGGCACATATGTCAAACAATGCGATGTCCCATTTGCACAAAGGTCCATAAATGTTCCAACCTGTGCGGCAGCGATGTTTTTACGGCAAAATGTTCGTTCGCGGTGTTCGTTTCTCTTTCTGGAAACGCCGGTTGAGTCGTCTATTACTGACCTGGGTGACGGCGTGGTGCTGCTTACACAAATAAGTGAATTGATTTTAACTTGTAACCACCAAGTGGCGAAGCAGAAAGGATGTACATTTTGTACATTCAAGGTCCCATGCGGATGCACTGTTTTAGTGGATAATTATTTGATTCCACCGAGAATTTCTCAATGCCAACAACAGATAGAAATTACGCAGCAGCACGGTGTCAACCTAGCAGTGTTACAAGCTTTCTTTAACGACAGCTTTCTTAATCAGCTTACCTCGGAACAGCTTTTCTCGACGCCTTTTCGATATAAAATCCCACCCCTGCTCATAGCATCCGACGCGTTTGACGATAAGGTATCCTTGGACACAAAACTGAAGACTGACTTGACGGTGATTGTTGACAAAATGAAGACCGGCCAAACGGTTTATCGACAGGCCATTGGCGAAGCAATTTCGAAATGGTCATGGACACAACCTGACGAAACATGGTCTATCCCTCACATTCTTAGTTATGTTACATCTGGATTAGTCGTCCTTCTCTCCATCGCGTTATTTGTGACGGCACAAAAGTTACGTACAATTTTGCTAATGCTGGGAGCCATCAATGCTGCTCATGCCCAGATTCCCCCTGCACTCGATTGGGCAAAAATACACGACAGTCCGATTGCTTCGGCACGAACGACTGACGTGACTACCAACGATCACACTGACTACTGTACCGGACGATATGACATTGCCTTGATGTTTATGCACATTCCTGTGTTAGTATACATAGTGATTATTACCATGAACACTGTGTGGAATTCGATGATGTCACAGAATTCCACTCGGGTATTCCTGGAGATGTCCTCATGGAGCGGTACTTGCTTAAATTTCTATGTAGCCTCAGTGGCTCTGTGTCCTGCACGTTACGTTACGAGCCTCCGATCCTGGGTTCGGCATGTTAATTTGGTTCAAAAAGACTGTTTGCGTGGAGAACTCCACCTTCAATGGCCAAACTTTGAACTAGTCAGTATGAACACTGGAGTGTCTGTTCCATTACCGAGAGTAATTCCTCTCTCTGTTATTCAGACATGGCAATTTAAACAAATGATCAAGAAGGGAACCTATACCACGCATTTAAAGCTAGTACATGGTCAAGAGGCTACGTATCTGGACAAGCAGGGCGCAAACACACAGGCTGTAATAAGCCCGATTGCTCCATCGGCCCCCGGTGTGACCGATGATAACGTGTACTTAGAACCTTTAACCACATATGCGCCCATCTACCCATCGCTTTGTGGCGAAGGTGAAAGAATGAATGATGTGATTTAGAGCATGGGATACGTTATTCGTGTGTACAGTTGAGAATATGATGTAACGTGCACTATGTGTTGTATGATGGGTATAGTGCGTTCATTTTAATTTGGATATTTTGATTTTTGTTGGTTGGTATTGCTATAAATAATGTAAACTGTACGGCACAAGTTGTGTTCAGATAATGTTGTGGAATATTTTTGAGTTGAGTTGATATGTTGTTGTTTTATTAGATGAGTTGAATATGTATCGAGATGAGGAGATAAGAGGTGGTGTTAATGGTACGGTCGTTTTAACGTTCTTCTTTTTTTTAATGTCTCTTAAGGTTTGGGAGGTTGTAGCTCCGAGAGCGGGTCTACGGTATATTGAATACGGATAAGAAAGTTGGTTGGAAATGGTTGTATTGGTTTTATATTGGGAAATGGTGAAGGGTGTATGTTATATTGATGGATTGTTTTGGTGGTGGTTGGATTTTTATAGTATTGATGTTTTTATATGTATTTTTGTTATATTGGATTTGATGATAGGACACTGGGATAGGAGTGGTCAATTCAAGTGTCACGCAGCATATAAATGACATACACTGGGTGTGCGAAGGTGTGAGGCAATTCCGCGGAGGGTCCTGATGTCCTCTATTCCAACCAACCCATTCCCCATGATAAAACACAGAGCAGCCAGCTGACTTACGGTAACGTACAAATGGGCAGATACGATAAGAATCAGTTCTACGACGGATCGAATCCGGATCACGTCCACTGATTCCTTGTGGGTCCAATGACCACACATGAAGATCGACGCCAGATTTATAAAGACTACTCTGGGGGGCGAGAGTTCGTCGACATAAAGTTTGTTGAAAATGAATTTGAAATTGAAATAAATAGTATTCGATTCCGTTCCCAAAAGGGAGCCGTTGGTCTCGTGAAACTGCAGATCACTTGACCTCGGCAGGAAAACAATAGCACATCGCCTACTCTAAACCAGAGTCTGGTCGTCACGTCTGCCAGGTTAGCTTGGGGTTGCTACGTGTTCCGTGTTAACCCCCCCTGCCCCCTCTTTCCCCACATATCTCGGCGGAGAGGTCTCGCACAGTGCAGCCCGCTACCGTCTGTTGTTGCGTATGAATTTTTTTAAATTATTATATATTATTAAACTAGACCGGACTTTGATATGAATGATGTCTGTTATTTTAATTGAGTTTTGGACAATGTATTGGATGGTCTGCTCACCTATTCTTTTGTAATGATGGTGTACATTGTATAAGTGTATAATGAGTCAGGAGACTCATTTTAGAGGGAGGGGAGTGATGTCACAGAGTGCCTGGTCAGGGTTAAATTACTGATTAGGGTTAACATGTGGGGGCAAAACCCAGGCGCGTGATAAATGGGCACGCTGAAAAGGGAATTCCGGCGTACGTCGGTAGAATAATGTGTGAGCCAGGTTAAATGGACATCGGTATATGTCAAGGTGTCCAAAAGGCCGGAAGAAGTCAGGAGTATCTTGGGAGAGAATATGTCAAATAGACATTAATAAATGTTTAAGTGTCTAGGCATGGGTATGGAGGGTCCACGTGGTAAAAATAATGTGGGACTGTGGATAAGAACACACGTAGTAGAAGTAAGGGTTGAATTAGGCAGATGTATATAAGGAATGGTCGGTGGGCGTTTCGCGGGGCCCGTTGCTGAAGTGACACGTTGTGGTACCCTCTAGACAGCGCACCGACCATTACCATGTTTTCAAGACAACGCCTCGCATTGTTGGGTGAGTGGACTTAAGCTTTTATTGTATCAAATGCCAGAAGTAAATATGGTGATGTAAACTCCTTCACTCTCCCCTTATGTCTGAGAATGCTTGAAGTGTGAATGATCCTGTTTGTAATTCGTAATGTGCTCTGATTGTCAGTGTTAAACGTCGTCTTGGTTAGTTGTTGTGATGTTAGCTGTTGTGTGATTAGCTGTTGTATGTGATGTTTAGAGAGGTACATGAGCTGGCATGATGGAAGCCTGATTAGTGTCCTCAGCCACCGTACCTCTCAGATAAGCGAGTCTGCACCTATTTCTGATCGTACAACTAATTGACACGTATAGGTCAGCCTGATTGGCGATGCTTCTCGTATTTATGCAGTAGCGGTTTGATAAGGAGATACGTACTCCAGAATCCCCAAGAGCGTGTTAGACCATTTAAACACGTTGATTAATCGATCCTTAAACGGCTGAGTGATACTTGTGACGTTCTGACCGTGAAGGGATGAGAAAGCAGCACACACGTGTATTATATATACTTCATTCCTTGCGCACTGTTCCCACACGCGGCCCTTGTAAAGGCAGTCCGTATTTCTGAATCACGAATTAACCCTGTGCGTGTCGGTATGGGTATTATCGAGATGATTCCAACAGAAATCATCGCACAAAAACTGCTACTGACAAGCAAAGGGTTAATAGAAAAGAGGTCTGTGTTCCAACGCTATTTTCTTGTCAGAACTGTCAGTTAGCGCCGTTGATTGAATCCAGTTCAGTTCGGTTTAAAACACGTTATGCATCCCAGTACTGGCAATTGTCTTTAAAGCTGAGAAACAGTCAAAAAACTCCGCCCCGCACGTGTTTTAAAAAAACTTTGCAGGACCCAGCGAGGGCCCTGTCTTCGTGAACGTTCGGCTACCTTCGGCAAACCGGTTTGCAACTCAGTTGACTGAGTTTTCAACTGCGTTTGTCGTGCTGGCAAAACTCCCGTGAAAAAAGACAGGCCACTTCCTGTAGGCAGCGAGTGGGCACCGCGATCACTGATCTAAATCAGCGATATTTCTACCGATATCAACAGTAGCAGACGACACTCGACCACCCGACGGACAGAGCAGGCCATTTGTGTCTTGCCTGGACGCAAACTGGATATGGACCAGGCCGAGCTATCCGTAAGTTACACAGTACAGCCTGAAGCTTTATTTGATATCGGAAGGGTGAGGAAGGAGGGGTTATTTGTCGTTTTGTGTTTGTTATTATATCTTTTCATCTGGAGTGGCCTACAGCAAATATTTTTTTTCCATACGAAGGGCAGCTACTAAAAATCAGCTTGACCCATGGCGACCTAAGATTGATCTCCCTTGTATCTTTTGGCATCCATGTAAACAGTCGACTCTCTCTCTCTCTCTCTCTCTCTCTCTCTCTCTCTCTCTCTCTCTCTCTCTCTCTCTCTCTCTCTCTCTCTCTCTCTCTCATCCAATTTACTGTGTTGGCTGTACATAACAATGCTTCTTTATTAATTTATATTAGCCTATATTGGACTGGATGTATGTGTTGAAAAAATTCGTTCACAACTACAAAGTGTCAGGAGTCATACTTACAGCTTGTACAGCCGTACATTCTGCCATCAAAGTCCCCAGCGCGTAAAAATCCTTGGTTGTCGGTCAGTTTCAAAGTGTCACAGAATCGTCTGCTGTTGTCCGATCTGCTAATCGCGATGATTTCCGTGCAACAGGAAGTGATCTGTCGTTTCCCGAGAGTTTTGCAAGCTCGGGATACGCAGTTGCCAACTCCGTCAACTGAGTTACGAACTGATTTAACCCACTTAGGGGCAGGGCCCAAGCTGGGTCCTGTAGAGTCTTTTAAAACACGTGCTGGGCGGGTTTTTCTCATTGCACCTCAGCTTTAACGATTGTGATGTGTTTGTTGCTAATGCTGTTAGTGCAGATGATATTTACACGTTTCCATATATGTGTCTGCAAGCTCTCGGATGATTCAAGCAAATTAGGTTTTTGATGGTGCTTTCTACTATTTGGACAAACACATTCCGTTGCCTTCGACTATTTTAGCAAATACATTTAGTGGCCGAGTCTTGTGGCGATTCACACTCACCAGGCTCTATTTTAACGCGTGCCTCACACATGTTCAGTGACTGTTCGCTTTGGGCTGTGTACGTGCCTTTTGTGAAGACAGAAATGTTTGTTGTCAGGTCCCGGATGGCACGTGCTAGTTCGGGAAGGGACGATTCGAGGGACAGGAATATTCCAGCAGTGTCAGGTAGGCCTGAACCTGTATTCTTTACGCGGCTACGTTATGGTAGGGGGAGTTCTTGGTAGTGTGAGGTGTTGAACTGAAATGTGCACTTTTTTTTGACTCGCTGACTTTAGTTGCAAGGCTTTCGGCCCAAAGCAAAATAGTGAAAGCAATGGCTAACATTTACAGAAGAATTACATAATGAGCACAACACGGTGACATACGATGTGATCAAAACATGACATCTTACTAAATCATTAGGTACGTTACAGAGTAGCTCAGTTATCCCATACAGACCTGACGCACTACTGCAGGAGATGGGTCGACCATCATAATTTAAGGGTAGTGCCATATTAGCTTGGTGCCTGTCGGCGCCAAGCTAATCTGACACTGCCCTTCAATTATCATGGTCGATCCATCTCCTGGAACTGGTGCATTGTCGATAGACGACGTCTCCAAAATTTGGGAAATACGTGCGCCGGGCTGAATGAGTTAAAGGGAAGCCCACCCCAACAACAACAAACATACCTACATAACTTACAAAAGTTGAAAAGTTGAATCTGCCGCTATCTGGCACAAACCAGTTGAACCCGTCTTGAAACTGTTAAAAAAAAAAAAAAAAAAAAAAAAAAAAAAAAACCAGAGAAAATCACACGCAACTTTTTCTTACTACCATTTTTGTGGGATTTAGGAATGGTGATGGAATGCCACTTACTGGTGGATTTCTTGATTTAAGCTCTTTTGAATTCTGAGTACTACAGAAACTTCCTTAAATGTTATACATACTGAAGACGCCACCAAACAGCACTCAACAGAAAACCCTTATGACCAAGTGGAGAACTACGAGAACACAAGAGACGAGACCAAGCCGTACACCCAGTTACAGCCAGACCAGTCACACACTCAGGGTCACGAGAATCCATACGATCAACTGGCGGCTCAGTATCACAACACTGATGACGTCAAACCGTATGACGCTTTCTCACTGCCAGCTAAGGTACAAGTGAGAACTCCAGAAGCACGCCAGACCAGAGGCCGAGGCCGAACGAGCCGCCAAGAAACATGTGTACGCTAACACACGATTCAAACGCCAGAAGTGAACATGTGAACGTACACGGTGAACACCATATAACTGCACGAGGCATAGACCCACATGGCCCCCGCGTAGGCTCATGTGGATCTATGCCTTATGCCTCTTGATGTTGGCTTTAAGTCCTCGGGCAGATTTGTTGGTGGCTCTGCGCAGATTTAGAAATGATATTGTGCTTCCTGAACCTGTGTTGACAGCGTCAAAGAACTCCATCCGTCCAAAGAACATGGATGCAATGACTGGTGACCACGAGTCAAATATTCACATGAGCCCCCGCATCTGCGGGGGTTCATGAGGATCTATGCCTCTTGCTTTCGGCTTCTGCTCATTATGTTCTGGCGGTCAAGTATTCAATTTATGAAAACAATAAATTTTTGCATTTAATTTTTACATGTCGTTGTAAAAGTACCAAGCAAAAAAAAAAAAAAAAAAAAACGGGCTGTTTCAGGACATTTGTAGGCTTGTGAGTAATCAAATAAAAAAGAGCCAAAATTTTAAACGTAGGGGAAGGGGGCGGGGGGGGGGGCTCAAAACACTCCCAAAAGTGACTTTGTTATAGCATTTTAAAGAATTGGGGGGAAGCCGGAACCCCTGGAACCCCTCCCCTCCCCCCCGAGATCCGCCAGTGTTTTTGGTCTGGATTCTCTGACGCAGCGTCTAACTGGGGCTGAAGGGGTCGTCAGCCGAGCAGAACAAATACAGTTTGATGACTCTGTCTGCACAAATATGATAATAATAATAATAATATATAGTTCTTATATAGCGCCCTTCCCCACGGACAGCAATTAAGCTCGGAGCACACACACGGACGCACGCGCGCAGCCTACCTACACGGGCTACCATTATACGAAAACAGCCAACATTTCCAGGCATCACACCCAGACTAAGGAAATCTTGATATGCTACCTGGAAAAAATGGGTCTTCAAATTTGTTTTGAAGGTCATCAGTATAGGGGATAGACGGACATGCAGTGGAAGTGAGTTCCAGACGTGAGGGGCCTGATAACTGAAAGAACGGGCTCCAGCAGTTTTTAGGCTGACTCTGGGCTGAACAAGCAGTTTCTGTGAGCTTGAGCGTAGACTTCTATGATTGTGCGATGCAAGGGAAAAAGACAGATATGCAGGAAGTGTATTGTCATAGTGTTTGTATGCCATAGTGGCCAGCTTGTACTCTGTTCTCTGTTTGACACGTAGCCAGTGGAGATGCTTTAGCAGTGGTGTGAAATGATTAGTGCGGTTTTTTTGTTGTTTTTTTTTGCGAACGACTAACCGGGCCGCATTATTCTGGATACGCTTAATGCGAGTGAGTTGATTAGATGAGATGCCAGCAAGAAGGGAATTTCTGTAATCTAGACGGGACAGAATGCGAGAGCATACGAGCTGGGCAGTAGCCTTTTCTGTCAAAAAAGGATCTGATCATGCCTATTCTGCGGAGCTCCAGGCAGGCAGTCGTTGAGGTTGTGGGTCTGTCAGACACTAAACTGAAAGAACGACTCATATGAAATACCGGATACTTCCGAAAATAACACATCCACATGAGAGGGGGGGGGGGGGGGGAAGGTGCGTGGCGCCGGGTGGGGGGTAGGGAAGGGGAGTAGCGGGGGGTGGAGGTCGCTCTAAGACGACGTGATTACATCTTTATGACTATATTTTGTACCTCAGTACAGCTGGGCATGCTGCAGAATGCATCGTGGTATTACTCTATTGTAATTCTCCATTCTCTTCATTCTCTACATCCAGACCCTTTTCAGTGTAATTGAGAGATTCTCGATTTCCCAACATGGCTTTGCCGATGACTCCCAGCTGTAAAAACACGCTACTCCCGACCAAGTCCCTAGCTCCATCCTAAGCCTTCAGAGCTGTAATTGTGATGTCAAAGAGTGGATGTCATCAAACAAACTTCAACTTAATGATGATAAGACTAAGTCTCTTTTAATCAAACATAAAAAAATGTTTGGTGCACACACAAAGCATGACGCTCCAACTGGTTATGATCACTGTATGTATGAGAAACTTGTTTACTCCTCTTGAGCCAATATAAAAAAACAGCTATAAACAAAAGTATTTATATTATATATAATATATTTTTTTAAATATATTTTACACAGAAGCGAAAAAGTGAACACGATCCAACTGCAAGAGACATAGATTCTCATGAGCCCCTAGACTGAGGGGACTGATCATGCTCTATGTTTCTTCCTGAGACCAATTTATACCCATGCCTCTTGGACGGTACTGGCTTTTGGTCCGTGAATAAACAACAATTTCAGAAACGGCAATGTACGTGCAGTGACGGGTAAGGGAAATGCATGTGTAACCCGCCCTGTTTTATCCACATAGTGATCAAACAGGGCAGGATACAGATGTATTACACTTCCTGGTCAAACTAGTGTCAGTATATTGCCATTAGGCATCAGGATGAAATATTTCGTGTTACAGAGAGGCCATGGCGGCGTGCTGTGTGGATCTACGTTTTCTGGTGTTGGTTTTGTTTTTTTCTCCTGGACACAGTCAGGCGACAGGGCCTCAAATAGGTAAGTTAGTAAGAGTTGCAGTACTCGTCTCCATGTGTAGATCAGTATCTTATGTAATATCTTGTATTTGTATCCCATTTGTCTGTGTTTTGCTTACGTAATTAATAACTTGTATATTAGTTTCTTGTGAAGAGTCCAGAACTTTAGGTTTTAGGTTCCGCGTCAAGCAAGGTCTCATTTGTTGTTGTTGTTGTTGTGTTTTGTTGTTGTGTTTTGTTGTTGTGCTTTGTTGTTGTGTTTTGTTGTTGTGTTTTGTTGTTGTGTTTTGTTGTGTTTTGTTGTTGTGTGTTGTTGTTGTGTGTTGTTGTGTGTTGTTGTGTTTGGTTGCTGTGTTTTGTTGTTGTGTTTTGTTGTTGTGTTTGTTGTTTTGTTGTTGTGTTTTGTTGTATTTTGTTGTTGTGTTTGGTTGTGTTTGGTTTTGGTTGTTGTTGATTGTGGTTGTTGTTGTTTATTGGTTATTATTATTGGTTATTGTTATTGATTATTGGTTATTGATGTCCTAGATGTAACAATAAAGAGCAATAAATTCGGTTGCCTTTAAACTAAACTTTTTACACGCAGTTTTTGTTTGTCTCCCATACTAGTAGGCGTGTTATCAACACAATATCTGTGTACCCTCTGTTATTATCAGAATTTCAAAGAAGTATCCAACGGAGAAATAACATGCTTAGAAACGACAGTTACAACACAATTTATTAACATTTCGGGTAAATACTCTTTTTCAAAATACACAAACAAACAACTATAGAGGTCAGTGGCTACTTATCGAAGAAGGAATGTGGCAATTTGTCTGAGCGTGCTTCTTTCTCCGTTGGGTTCTTGACTTGTCACCATAATGGTCTCGATTTACTTGTAGGGGCCGTTTGTCATCGAAGCGCACAACCATTTTCCCAAATATCTCCACAAAGAAACATTTTTTCTGTACCACTTTGAGAACAACTAATATTGATATTATCATTTATTGAACATTTTCACTAAACTCTTTTAATTTGTCCATTTTGTGGTACAATCGTAACAATTTCGTAAAAATACAACTACAACAAAAAACAAGCCAATTTGAATACGCTAAATAGAGCCCGTCAGATTTAAATATCGAGGTCAAGCATGCAGACTTCATGTCTCACTGGCTTTCTCCTTCGTTTGCTGCGCTGATCAGCGGAGCGAATCGCGGGGAAAACACAGTGCGACTTCATGTAAGCCTGTGCTGTTTCAGCTTGGAAAGCTTGGCCAACTCAGTAAAAATGGATCTTTCTCATACTGGGCTTAACTCTTTCTACCCCAAGACCGAAATCCTTAAATTTTGCCGTTGTCCTCTGAAGACTGCGTTGCAGTGCAGGACACAGATCGACCATGATTGTTCAAGGGTGATGCCAGAATAGCTTGGCGCCCATAGGCGCCAAGCTATTCTGGCATCACCCTTAAACTATCATGGTCGATCCTTATCTTGCTGTGGTGTGTATGGGGTAGAAGGAGTTAATTTATCTGGGGCACACTTATGGATGTAAAATCAGTCATTTCATGAAAAAAAAATCCATTTTTTTTTCCGACTGTACAACAAAACTGTTATTAGGTCAACTGTGAGTGATTGCTATTTTGTTGTACGATTGTTATTTGTAAAGTTGTTCCCTGCGGAGACATTTGCGTAAAACGTTGTGCGCTCCGATATCAAACGCCAAACACCAGTCTCTACCTCCCTCAATTTGAGGCAAACACCGCCTGCGTGACCATACAGACTGAACTCTTTGTACCAGACTTCTACAATTTTTGGAGTCGTCCTCTGAAGGCTGCATTACATTTGAGAGACAGATCGACAATGATAATCCGAGAGTGATGCCGGCATAGTTTGGCGCACTACCTTTGAGCTAACTTGTTCAAACCCTATCTAGCTGTGCTGTCAGGGTAAAATGGGTTAACCCTCTTAGCCCCAACAAACTGCGGCAGGAGATGAATGGACAATGATAATTCAAGGGTAGTGTCAGATTAGCTTGGCGCCTGCTG
The DNA here is from genome assembly GCA_036245525.1 of Semisulcospira habei. NCBI lineage: Eukaryota > Metazoa > Mollusca > Gastropoda > Semisulcospiridae > Semisulcospira > Semisulcospira habei. Next base: position 248,971,348 of record BTPG01000003.1, on the reverse strand, counting down.
GCGCCACGCTAATCTGGCACCACCCTTAAATTATCATGGTCGATCCATCTCCTGCAGCTGGTTCATAGTCGTAATCTGACACGTCCACAATATGGGAAGTGAGACCTTGAGGATAAACGGGATAAGACACAGAGCAGACACTCTTTACTGATTGCTTGACGTGTTTCCTGTTGCTCAAAGTATGCGAGTATTACAGTCGCGATATCACAGCCGCAATGCAGATAACGCAACCATCAGGTTTGTGATATTGGTAAGTTTGTATCGTCAGTACCGAATTTTGTATTCACTGAGTATTAGGCTAGCTGTTGAACTGCCCACAGACTGCAACAACACAATAATTATTATAAAAAAAAAAAATTTAAAAACAAAAAAAAAAAACCGCTTACATTGCGCCTCCTTTTCATTATAACAAAACTGTGTGAGTTTGTCCGTCTGAACAGCACACGAGGGTCAAGCCTGCTGAAAACGATCGATATATGACTAAAGCATTTCCAAGAATGAGTCTTGGGATGTTCCCCACCCCACCACCTCCTCCCCGCCTACAAAAAAAGGAAAAGGCGGAACGGAAGATTTATTGGTAAAGGATGTATTGGAAATGCTTGCAAATGTCGCACGTGCACACGCGCATACACAAACCCACAAAATGTTCAGTGACGCCGGTTGTACAGGTTTGAGTGTGTGCAGTCAAGTCGTGCTTCAAATATGTATACACAAACAATGCGTATGAAAGGTTAACTCTTTGTGGCCCGGGTACGAAATCACCACAATTTGGAGTTATGCTCTAAGGACTGCATTACAATTTAAGAGCTAGCTCGACCATGATAGTTTATGGGTGGTGCCTGAATAGCTTGGCGCCTATAGGCGCCAAGCTCTTCTGGCACCACCCTTGAACTATCATGGTCGAGCCATATCTGGCTGTGGTGTGTCGGGACTGAATGCGTTAACATCGCCTGATATGCCGATTGACAACACGCAGCATCTGTGTACGAGTTTATTGGCGGACTCGGCGTTTGTCAGCAAAAGACACACAAAGCTTTAGTTATTTCTGTTTTATTTTCTCTCCACCCACCACTGATGTAATACACACCATCATGCACACCACGCGGCCACGTACACACAGTGACATTCTTGCAACCCTTGATATTCATAACGACATCCATAACCACTTCTCTCTCTCCCTCTCTCTCTCTCTCTCTCTCTCTCTCTCTCTCTCTCTCTCTCTCTCTCTCTCTCTCTTTACCTCTCTCTCTCTCTTTATCTCTCTCTCTCTCTTTATCTCTCTCTCTCTTTCTCTCTCTCTCTCTCTCTCTCTCTCTCTCTCTCACTCTCTATCTCTCTCTCTCTCACTCTCTATCTCTCTCTCTTTATCTCTCTCTCTCTCTCTTTATCTCTCTCTCTCTCTTTATCTCTCTCTCTCTCTTTATCTCTCTCTCTCTCTCTCTCTCTCTTTCTCTTTCTCTCTCTCTCTCTCTCTCTCTCTCTCTCTCTCTCTCTCTCTCTCTCTCTCTCTATCTATCTCTATCTCTCTTTATCTCTCTCTCTCTCTCTCTCTCTCTCTCTCTCTCTCTCTCTCTCTCTCTATCTATCTATCTCTCTATGTCTCTCTCTATCTCTATCTCTATCTCTCTCTCTCTCTCTCTATCTCTCTCTCTCTATCTCTCCAAAACCCACACCGCCACGGACAGCTAGTACCCGGGCATGGCGGTAAAAACGGGCATGTGTCCCGGCCCTAGAGACCAAGGGCCTCAACACAGTCAGCGCCCTCAGCACGCAGCCAGTTCAAGCTTGGCGCCCGGATTCCGCGAGGAGCAGGCTGTGACGAAAGTCTTCAGAATGGCGCCCAGATTCCACCAAGAGCAGGCTTTTGCAAAAGACTCTAGTCAGCACGATCCGAACCATGCTGACCGTACACCAGCGCCGTGTGCGTATGGCGGTGGATCAAAGGCCGGGGCTGCTCCAGAACACAAGCCACAGCAGCCCGGCTATGATCGCACATCAACACTCATGGGCGCCCCTTCCTACATGGCAGGCGGTCGACCTGAGTACCCCTACCCGTACCCCAAACCCCCAACTTTCCCCTATCCCCCGCCGCCCCCACCCCCTGGAGTGCCGCAGCTTAGTGAGAGTGACTGTGCCGCCTTGTTTTCGCTTCATCAAAAGTTCAGACCACGCGCCGGAAATTAGGACACGCGTGATAGCCATTTCGACATTCTTTGATAAAGTCCCACTGTGCGCGTTTTGTGGACCAATTATTGACAATAATTTCCAATCTGCTATTATGATTTCCGCCATTTAAATATACTTTTTTCACTTAGCGATTTTTAAAAATATTATAGTTGTACCAATTTCTTAGACTTTAATTTTGTTTGTTTTTCTTTCTTCTTATTTTTAAGTAGTCAAATTAGTTTTGTGTATTATGAACTTTGTCGCAGGTTCCTGACAAGTCATTTTTTTATTTGTTTTCTTTTATAGTTGCTGACTTTGTTATTTTTTGTTGACATAACCAAGCAAGAAAACCGTAAACATTCTGCTGAACTTAGACTAAGCGCGTGATAAACATTATGTTTCTTTGCCGTGTATTCTTTTATTGAGCTTATTTAAAGCATTCTATAGATATTGATATTAGTTGATTTTTATTTTTTATTTTGTTGGATTATTTTTGTGACCATATTAATTTTGTATTATATTTTTCGTTACATTTGTGTTTTTACCGACATGCAAAATCGTAATCTAAATACTGTTCCGAAACGAACAGACGAACTGAGAATTGGCCATCTTAACATATACCATCTAGTTAACAAGGTGCCCGATTTATCCGTGTTCCTAAACACGCCCTTACATTTTCATATTTTTGGTGTGTCCGAGTCGAGGCTTAAAAGTTCAATAAGGGATAACTCCATTTCTGTCCCAAATTTCTCAGTACTCCGCAGAGATGCCTCAAGCCCACAACACATTGGACTAGCTGTATATATACATAATTCAATACTTGGTAACGTCAAACGGCGACAAGACTTAGAGTCAGCTCAAGTGGAAAGCTTGTGGGTAGAAGTGAAGACATCTAAATCACCCCCCGTCCTCATTGGCTTTATTTATAGAAATCCCGCAGCCAGCTGGGACTGGTATGATGACTTCGTAGCAATGATGGATAGCGTAAATCAAAATAAAGCTGACGTTGTTCTTTTGGGCGATTTTAATATTGATCTTTCTAAATGTAAAGGGTCCAATGCTGCATGGGCGTCAACAACAGCACTATTCGGTTTAGAACAGTTAATTAAAACCCCCACTAGAACCACATGTACATCTTCAACCCTGGTTGATCATATTTATGTGACAAATGATGATAAAATATCAAATGTACATGTTCCCTCCTTAGCTGTCAGTGACCATAACCCAGTATGTTGCACAGTCTCCATAAAACTAGACAAAGAGAACAAAAAGAGACATAAAACAATTAAATATCGTTCTTTCAAAGCATTTAATAACGGCGACTTTCTGCGGGATCTGCTCAATACTCCTTTCAGGGACGTGTATAACCACACTTCTCCTGATAGTGCCCTGTCGTACTGGATGGATCTATTCCTTGGAGTCCTAAATAAGCATGCGCCCATACGAGAAAAACGAGTTAAGCACTCTACCCTGCCACCCTGGTTAACAGTAGATGTCAAACAGGCCATGTCATTTAGAGATAAACTTAAGAAAGAAAAACAGTTTGATGAATATAAGAAACAACGAAATCGTGTTAAATACTTAGTGAGAGCGTCAAAAAAACTGTTCTTCCAGGAAATGATCAGGGACAAAAAAGATACAGCATCGGTGTGGAAAGCCCTGAACGTTATGACAAAGGGTAAATCAGCCCCTGAAATACCATCCCATTTGTCAGATGATATATTAAATAACCACTTCCTATCGACAGCTGAAACACTTGCTCAGTCAGCTGCAAGTAGTAACACAGAGTACCAAGTTCCTAGTGTACTGGAAAAATACTGTGAGGCCAAAAATATACTGCAGACATTCATCATTCCTGATATTACCGTCGCTGAAGTCGGCAAATTCATCTCTAGCATGACGAACAAAAAGTCCACAGGGATGGATGGTATAGACAACAAAATTCTGAAAATGTCACTACCATATACGGTAGTGGCACTCACTTATATCTTTAACCTCTGTATAAAACACAGGACGTTTCCAACTATTTTCAAAGAGGCCAAGGTAATTCCAATCCCTAAATCAAAATATCTTGAAGATGTCAATAACTACCGTCCTATCTCACTTTTGTCGGCCCTGTCAAAGCCCCTTGAAAAACACATACAAAAACACCTCCTCGATTTTCTAGAAAAGGGAGATTTCATAAATATTCATCAGTCCGGCTTTAGACCGAAACACTCATGTCAGTCAGCACTGGCACACATTGTAGACAGCTGGCTGGAATCAATAAATAAAAACCTGATGTCTGGAGCTGTTTTCTTAGACCTACAAAAAGCATTTGATCTTGTCGACCATGACATTCTCTTAACGAAGCTAGCAGCATACCATATAAGTGAAACTGCCATAGCATTTTTAGATCATATCTAAAAGACAGAAAACAAAAGGTATATACTCATGGAAAATACTGTAAAAAAGGACAAGTTAACTACGGTGTCCCCCAGGGTCGATCTAGGGACCTCTTCTATTTATAATATTCATTAATGATTTGCCTTTGCATATTACTAACACTGATGTTAATTACAACATGTTTGCGGACGATACGAGCCTCCATGTTTCGGGTAAAAAAACAGCTGACATTACCATTAGCTTACAAAGTAGTCTCAGCTAGGTTTCCTACTGGTGTAGAGAGAATCATATGGTTCTTCATCCAGGAAAAACAAAGAGTATTTTAATCACAACACGACAAAAACACCAACGCCGACCACAGCCGTTACATTTACAACTGAACGCTAAACCGATAGAACAAGTCACAGAGCGTAAATTCTTGGGAATACACGTTGACGAACAATTATGTTGTGAGACGCATATAAATACAGCCTGTAAAACCATTGCTAAAAACACTTTCCTGTTGTCCCAGCTTAGACAAGTAACGGATACACATACTCGTAAACTGTTTTTTCATGCCCATATCAAGTCTCACGTTGATTATGTCTCCACAGTGTGGGACGGTTGTAGTGATGTTCACATGAACAGGTTAAACTCTCTATATAAAAGAGCTGTCAAAATGATAGATACGCGGCCCATTCCTACCACAGACAAATTTAGACATCTAAACATTCTCGGCCTGCGTCAACAACTTAGTTTCAACAAATGCATCCTCATGCACAAGATATTAAATAACATGACAACGCAATATCTAACCACCAAATTTGTGCCACAGTAAGAACGCGAACGGTCCTCAAGGAACAATACTATACCCCTACCTCTGCCTAGAATTGACCTCTTTAAAACTAGTTTATCCTTTTCTGGACCGTTTGTATGGAACACCATTCCTGCACATTTGAAGACTATAGCCTCACTTGGAATCTTTAAAACGAAACTTTTCGATTACCTGATGAGCAAAACATAACAACACTCGGCATTTAAACAAACCCTGATGGTTAATGCTTTTATATAATATAATTATGCATTTATCTATATTGTTGTTGTTGTTGTGTGTGTGTGTGTGTGTGTGTGTGTGTGTGTGTGTGTGTGTGTGTGTGTGTGTATGGTATAAGATGAATGTTAAGTGTTATTATTATTTTATGTCATTTTTAAATTTTTTTATTGTTGCATGAAATAATATGTGTAAATATACTTTATTATTATTATTATTATTATTATTATTATCTTTTAATCTATTTTATCTTGTAGATGTTAGCAACGGCAAGTTTGTAAAATGACGATTTGTTTCTGTCAAAACTTTTTACCGTTGATAAATAAAGTTTCATCATCATCATCATCTCTCTCTCTATCTCTCTCTCTATCTCTCTCTCTATCTCTCTCTCTATCTCTCTCTCTCTATCTCTCTCTCTATCTATCTCTCTCTCTCTCTCTATCTCTCTCTCTCTCTCTCTCTCTCTCTCTCTATATATATATATATATATATATATATATATATATATATATATATATATATATATATATATATATATATATATATCTCTATCTCTCTCTCTCTATATCTCTCTCTCTCTCTCTCTCTCTCTATCTCTCTCTCTATCTCTCTCTCTCTCTCTCTCTCTCTCTCTCTATCTCTCTCTCTATCTCTCTCTCTATCTCTCTCTATCTCTCTCTCTATCTCTCTCACACCGCGTGGGAAACAACATCTTCCTTGTTTGGGCTGGTGCAGCTGGTGCAGTCACCCACTAGGATTACTGCTGCATCATCCACTCTCATAGACCATATTTATACCAATAACCCTAAATCTGTGACTGACGTTTCTGTTCCCGACTTGAGCATTAGCGATCATTTCCCTGTAGTGTGTAAATGGGCTGCGCAAATTCCAAAGACTAAAAAGAAAGGTCATATCACCGTAACATATCGCTCTTTTAAACATTTTAACCAAAACGCATTTTTACATGATCTTAGTAATGCGTGCTTTGACTCAGTAACCGAGTCCAACGACCCAGAGGTTGCTCTATCTGCATGGTACAGCATTTTCCTTGGGGTACTCAACAATCACGCACCCCTCAGGGAGAGGCGTGTCAAAAGCGCGGTACTACCCCCATGGATTACAAAAGAACTGATGCAGGCCATGGAGTTTAGGAACACCCTCAGGAGAGAAAAGAAGTTTGACGAGTTTAAAAAGCAGCGTAATCGCGTCAAGTATATGTTACGCGAAGCGAAAAAAGCCTTTGTAAGAAATACTATTAAAAACAACAAAGACGGGTCTGCTATTTGGCGCGTCCTGAATTCCCTTACCCGAGGCTCTAGTGCATCCACGGTAATCCCTAGTGATCTATCCGCTGACATGTTTAATAATCACTTCCTGTCTGTTGCTGAAGTTTTTTCAACACAAGGAAGTGTCAATGATAAGTGTTTCGATATTTTAATTAACTACTGCAATCAGAAGACTGTGACTCCTTTTAGCATTCCATCGATTGCAATACATGAAGTAGGTAAATTCATAAGTAGTCTCGCGAACAAGAAGTCATCAGGCCCTGATGACATAAATCCTAAAGTTCTGAAACTATCCCTACCTTACATTGTTGAATCGCTGACATACATTTACAACCTATGTCTCCATCAGTGTGTATTTCCTACACAGCTTAAACTTGCAAAAGTAATTCCACTACCGAAATCCAAGGACAGGGGAAATCTGAATAATTATAGACCGATTTCGTTACTGTCCGTGTTAAGCAAACCTCTCGAGCGACATGTACACAAACATTTGTCTCAGTATTTAGAGACAAATAATATGCTTCATCCCTTCCAGTCTGGGTTTCGTCCGAAGTATTCCTGTCATACAGCGCTAAGCAGACTTGCAGATAAGTGGTTATCTAACGTAAACAATTCGCAACTGACGGGTGTTATTTACCTTGACTTTAAGAAGGCGTTTGACCTGGTTAACCACGACACTCTGATAAGCAAACTTAGTCATTATTTAAAAAACGTCTCAGCAGTTTCCTTCTTTAGTTCATATCTAAAGGGAAGAAAGCAAAAGGTTGTAGTTAATGGATCACACTCTGAAGTGAAGGAGGTTAAGTTTGGAGTACCTCAAGGGTCAGTGTTAGGCCCTCTTCTATTTTGTTTATACATCAACGATCTGCCTCTTCACCTAACGTCAGAATCTGTCGAATGTGACTTGTTTGCTGACGATACGTCAATCCACACGGCAAATAAAAACCTTAATGTGGTTGCAGATGACTTACAACAGAGCCTTGATGAGGTGTCCGCCTGGTGTGAACGTAATTCGATGAGTATCCATCCAGCAAAAACCAAGTCAATGGTAATTGCGACACGCCAAAAACACCAATTAAGCCCCCTTTCACTTGATTTGTCCTTCGAAGGCAATTCTATTGAGCAAGTGTCTGAACACCGCCTCCTTGGAATTATCATAGATGATCAGCTCAAATGGCAGGCACACACACATAAAGTGTGTAAAACTGTTTCAAGAAACATTTTCATGCTGTCCAAACTGAAGCACTTCACTGACTTTGAAACCAGAAAATTATTTTATTATGCACATATTCAGTCCCACATTAATTATGCTTCGACGGTGTGGGATGGCTGCAGAGATGTACATTTAAAAAGACTGAACTCCTTACACAGAAGAGCAGCGAAATTAATTTTACCTGATCCTACTTTGACAACGGATGATAAGATTTACAAAGCGGGACTTCTTTCTCTCAAAAAGCAGTTTGCATTCAACAAAGGTGTTCTCCTTTTTAAGATTCGGAATGACAACACTCCGGAATATCTAACCCAGCTGCTAGTCCGGTCACAGTCCCGCTATGGCGATACAAAAAGCCTATATGTAGTACCCAAAACCAGAATAGACTTATTTAAAACCAGTCTAGCATTCTCGGGGGCGACTTTGTGGAATTCCCTTCCATCCCACACGAAGACCACTCCAACGGTATCATCTTTCAAGAAAAGTCTTTTTGAACATTTATCTTCGCAGCCATAACTATCTTCAAGCGGGCTTTGCTTTCTATACGTAGATATCATTGTTAGTAATGTACCCATT
>BTPG01000003.1:248945192-248960192 GCA_036245525.1 Semisulcospira habei | reverse complement strand
CCGTGTTAAGCAAACCTCTGGAGCGACATGTACACAAACATTTGTCTCAGTATTTAGAGACAAATAATATGCTTCATCCCTTCCAGTCTGGGTTTCGTCCGAAGTATTCCTGTCATACAGCGCTAAGCAGACTTGCAGATAAGTGGTTATCTAACGTAAACAACTCGCAACTGACGGGTGTTATTTACCTTGACTTTAAGAAGGCGTTTGACCTGGTTAACCACGACACTCTGATAAGCAAACTTAGTCATTATTTAAAAAACGTCTCAGCAGTTTCCTTCTTTAGTTCATATCTAAAGGGAAGAAAGCAAAAGGTTGTAGTTAATGGATCACACTCTGAAGTGAAGGAGGTTAAGTTTGGAGTACCTCAAGGGTCAGTGTTAGGCCCTCTTCTATTTTGTTTATACATCAACGATCTGCCTCTTCACCTAACGTCAGAATCTGTCGAATGTGATTTGTTTGCTGACGATACGTCAATCCACACGGCAAATAAAAAACCTTAATGTGGTTGCAGATGACTTACAACAGAGCCTTGATGAGGTGTCCGCCTGGTGTGAACGTAACTCAATGAGTATCCATCCAGCAAAAACCAAGTCAATGGTAATTGCGACACGCCAAAAACACCAATTAAGCCCCCTTTCACTTGATTTGTCCTTTGAAGGCAATTCTATTGAGCAAGTGTCTGAACACCGCCTCCTTGGAATTATCATAGATGATCAGCTCAAATGGCAGGCACACACACATAAAGTGTGTAAAACTGTTTCAAGAAACATTTTCATGCTGTCCAAACTGAAGCACTTCACTGACTTTGAAACCAGAAAATTATTTTATTATGCACATATTCAGTCCCACATTAATTATGCTTCGACGGTGTGGGATGGCTGCAGAGATGTACATTTAAAAAGACTGAACTCCTTACACAGAAGAGCAGCGAAATTAATTTTACCTGATCCTACTTTGACAACGGATGATAAGATTTACAAAGCGGGACTTCTTTCTCTCAAAAAGCAGTTTGCATTCAACAAAGGTGTTCTCCTTTTTAAGATTCGGAATGACAACACTCCGGAATATCTAACCCAGCTGCTAGTCCGGTCACAGTCCCGCTATGGCGATACAAAAAGCCTATATGTAGTACCCAAAACCAGAATAGACTTATTTAAAACCAGTCTAGCATTCTCGGGGGCGACTTTGTGGAATTCGCTTCCATCCCACACGAAGACCACTCCAACAGTATCATGTTTCAAGAAAAGTCTTTTTGAACATTTATCTTCGCAGCCATAACTATCTTCAAGCTTTGCTTTCTATACGTAGATATCATTGTTAGTAATGTACCCATTCTACTGCTGTGTATGTATAGTGCTGCTGTGTTGTTGCTTTTTTTTCTTTTCTTTTTTTTTCTTTCCCTTTACCATTGCTCCCCCTCCCCCAACACACCGTAGGCGTTCGTCCTATACATGTATTAATGTAATGTAATTGTTGTGTTGTAGATGTAGCAACGGCAGATTTGAAAAATGGCATTGCCTCTGGCATTGTTAATATCTTTACCGTTGTAAAATAAAGATTCATTGATTCATTGATTCATTGATTCATTGATTCTCTCTCTCTCTCTCTCTCTCTCTCTCTCTCTCTTTTCGTGAGTAGTGACTTATGACTGTTTTCTCATATGTGATTTCCACTGAACTCTCTTGTCTTACATTTTCAAATTTTGTACACGTGTGCGGTGACTCATATGGCCTCGAGTGTTTTGTAGACAGGGGGCGTCAGACCTGGCTACGCCTGTCATCATAGTCCCAACACTGTGTAAACACACCAGCGCAGATGCCTGGCCCAGGGGTCAGGGTTCTGACCTCATCATCCGACCGCCTCTATATCTGTCAAACATAAAAGCAGAGATAGGAGAAATAAGAGTTTTAACTCTCGTGGAGCCCTGGGTTTGTCAAAATTGGCCGCCGAAGATTACCCAGTGCAAATCATTGTAAACCACATGTTTAAGTGTCCTGTACTGTGTAACGGCGACTAACTCCGAGCTGATCAGCAAACATGTCGACACCCCCAGTATAAACTGATTATGGCGGCACCGCCATACTTTCACTATGCCAGTCACACGCTCCACTGCGGCCAGCTCAAGACTGTCCTTACAAAAGATAATACGGACTAACGATCCAATTCAAGTGACTTTCGAAACTGAGGGCTGGAAGATACCCTTGTGGAGGAGAGCCCTACACAAATTCTATGGCGAGGAGCCTATGCCGCCTGGTGTAACCCTCTCTTGGAGAGACAAAGACCATGAAGCGTTGAAAACCAGTGCTCCAATCAGCCCTCCCTAACCCAGTGAACTTTATGAAACTATCATTCAGCTGTTAAACGGGACCCGGAAACTAATTACAGTAGCACTGTTCTATACCACCGGGACAGGCCTAGTCCAAGGCAACTGCTGTAAAACTTGGGTTGACGACGAGTTCGGAGCACTGAGGGACAGCGTTGCCAAGATGGCCAGCGCTCTAACATGATCTCCCAGCCCCCTCATGCCAGTCCTTCGCCCCCTCTTGCCGTTGATCCTGTCTCGGCTCAGTGCAGCTCAAGCAATAAAGTGTCAGACACCGCAGCGAACCCCGGACACATGCCCTTAACGTCCAGCTCGCCAGGTGTCTCCGCCCAGCCAGCCGGGGAGAAATCCCCGCTCGCCTGCGACTCGACCCCCACCGTCCGCCCAGCGGACGAGGGTAATCCCATTACCCCACCTAGAGGGACCTCTTCCCCCAGCGGCCCTAATGACTCCCCGCCGGTCAACGCACTGGCTCAACCTGATCAGGTCACGTCGCGTCCTGATGTCATCAGTCCTCTCAACACTAACCTCATCACCCCGCCATCTATCGAGCTCTCTGCGCTGTGTCAGGGGCCTGTACTGGAGTGGATGCTCATGATGCAAACCACCATCCGCACACTACAGGCAGAGCTACATCTGACGCGGAGAGAGCTATCAGAAGTGAAAGCTCGCTGTGCCTCCTTGTCTGACAGTCAGGCACAGCTCGACAGTCTCGCCCGCGACAGTGACGTCAAACTGAAAAACTATTCCAGAGCAACAGACAGATTTGTCACTGAAGCGATCAACTCATCGCTAGAGCCAGTGGCAAAAACACAGCAAGGCCATACCGACCGCCTAAACCAGCTGATGTCCTGCAAAGACAGCCATGCCAGCAAGCTACACGACATGGAGCGGAAGCTTACGGCACTGAGTGTGGCAGCAGAGTCAAACAAACCCAAGCCTGCTCTCTCCGCCTCTCCCACCACCACACCCAACCCCTCCTCCCTGAAGTCGACATTCCCCAGTTCCCTCAAATCTTCAGGAAATAGTACTGTTCAGTACACCCCCCACCCTGACGTCATCATCGAAAACATGTTTGAAGCCCTGTCAAATGGCGACGGGAAGGAGCAGGTTCCAGGTGCTGGTACTGACGACGGTGCCGCACTCAACGCTGCCACCGACTCCCGTGAGACCAATACCTCAGGATCACCAGTTACCCCGTTGAACAATCTGCAAGCCCAGACCATCAGGCCCGACGTTAACACGCTCCTCATCGGCGACTCTGTCCTAAAAAGGGTCGATGCCCGGAGGATGTCTGTGGACGGTGCCGTCGTGCAGAACATGTCGGTGTCGGGGCTTAGTGTCAGCGAGCTGGCGGAATGGCTGCGCAATCAGCGCCAGTCACGACACATCCGCAGAGTTGTGTTTCACGTCGGCATCAACAGCTGCATGCAACAGGGCCCTGTCACCAAGCCGGCGTGGATACAGCTCATCCGTCTTCTGACCTCCGTCTTCCCCAATGCCCGCATTCAGGCCTCTGCCATCATGCCCCCGAGAGGTCAGAACCACCCCCTCTTTGCCCCCGCCTCCATCTCCAATGACGCCCTAAGGGAGGCCTGTGAGTAGATGAGGATTCTTTTCATGGACCACACCTCCATCTTCCTCACAGCCAACAGAGACCCCCGAAAGAAGCTCTACCAGGACGGCACCCACCCGAGTACTGCTGGTGCCATGAAGCTGGCACTGAACATTCGCTTTGCAGGTGTTCCACGCCAGCCCCACAGCGGACACGGGATGGAGGAGAGCCGCCGTGCCAGCAGCCAACCTCTTCACATCTACAACCAGAAGCAAGAGTCCCTCAGGCCATTCAGCGGAGCCAGACACCAACAGCAGGACCTGAGACGTGGTAGAACTCTGCAGAACTACGAGCAACCACAGCGCGACCAGCTTCAGGCCTACAACACCCGCCAGCCCGGTCGTTTAAGCATTTCAGTCGTAATGAGTTTCTATACGATCTTAATAACACTCCTTTTGATGATGTCCTTCTCACAGATGATCCAAATATTGCGCTGTCCACTTGGTACAGATTATTCCTTGGAGTATTAGACAGACATGCGCCGATTAGAACAAAAAGAGTGAAGAGTGAGATACTTCCCCCTTGGCTGACAAAAGAAATAATGCATGCCATGTCCGTGCGAAATGACCTAAAAAGAGAAAAGAACTTTGATGAATTTAAAAAGCAGCGAAACCGTGTGAGATCAATGGTGCGCGCCGCGAGGAGGGACTTTATCCGCAACACTGTCAAGGACAACAAAGATGTGTCAGCAGTGTGGCGGGTACTGAATTCGATCACTCGAGGCAATAGCAGTAGGTCAACAACCATCCCCAGTAATCTCTCCGCCGACACATTCAACGACCATTTTTTGTCTGTTGCGGATTTGATAACTACTCCTAGTCGTGACACAGAGGCTGACATATGCCCCGATTACTTAGTTAATTTCTGCAACAGAAAAACAACTGGCACATTACCATTTAATATCCCCATACTTGCTGTACACGAAGTGGGCAAACTAATTAGTGACCTAGCTTATAAGAAGTCCTCCGGCCATGATGATATCAACCCACAAATATTAAAGTTGTCTGTACCATACATCATAGAGACCCTTACTTATATTTATAACTTATGCATTCAAAAGAATGTATTCCCTACAGACCTCAAAGTTGCAAAAGTCGTCCCACTGCCAGAATCAAAAGATCGTACTAACCCTAACAACTATAGACCCATTTCTCTGCTGTCAGTATTATCTAAACCCCTTGAAAGGCATATACATAAAGACCTGTCTGACTACTTAGAATCGCGAAAGTTGCTACAATCGTCTCAGTCAGGATTTCGCCATCGGCAATCATGTCATACGTCTCTTAGCAGACTAACAGACACATGGCTTTCAAATATGAATAATTCGCAGCTGACAGGTGTAATTTATATTGACTTTAAACAGGCCTTCGACTTAGTGAACCATACAATATTGATTTCCAAACTTAAGCATTATCTTCGAAACGACATGGCTGTTTCCTTTTTTATGTCATACCTCGAAAACAGAAAACAGAAAGTAATTGCTAATGGAGCCTACTCTTCTACTAAAGATGTTAAACTCGGGGTTCCGCAGGGGTCAATCTTAGGTCCTCTTTTATTTTGTATTTACATCAATGACCTGCCTCTAAGTCTCACCTACGAAGCAACACAGTGTGATATGTTCGCCGATGATACCTCAATCCACACAGCTAACAAAGACATACGTGAAGTTGAGAACGGACTTCAAAAAGGTCTCCACGATATATCAGCATGGTGTAAAGTCAACTCAATGATCCTGCATCCTACTAAAACAAAATCTATGGTTATTGCAACATGCCAAAAGCACCAGTTAAAACCTTTAAAGCTTAATCTATCACTCGGCGACGACATCATAGAACAGGTATCCGAACATCGTCTATTGGGGGTCACAATTGATAATCAGCTGAGGTGGCAGATGCACATTGACAATGTCTGTAAAACGGTATCTAGAAATGTCTTTATGTTATCGAAATTAAAGTATTACACAGATAGTGAAACCAGAAAATTGTTCAGTAGTGCACACATCATGTCACATATAAACTACGCATCGACGGTGTGAGATTGTTGCAGTGATGTTCACTTAAAAAGACTAAATTCTTTATATAGGAGAATGTCAAAATTAATTCTTCCCGACCCGCACTTGACGACCGAGGAAAAACTCAGTAAAGCTGGATTCCTGCCCCTTCAAAATCATTTTAAATATAACAAAGATGTACTGATGTTTAAAGTGTGGAACCATAGCGCTCCAGAATATCTAAAAGAGTTGTTTAAAAAATCAGATTCCTGCTATGGGAACATGAGGGGTCTTTATAGTGTTCCAAAACCCCGAATAGATATATTTAAATCTACTTTGTCATTTGCGGGTTCCACACTGTGGAACTCACTCCCACATCACGTTAAAGCCACTCCGACATTATCTCGTTTCAAGGCAAGTCTTTATAAGTATTTGACATTACTCAAATAATAATATCTAGTTATTCGTAGACACACGAATGTCCGTGTATATTATAACAATCATGTGTATGTGTGTGTGTGCGTGTGTGTGTGTGTGTGTGTGTGTGTGTGTGTGTGTGTGTGTGTGTGTGTGTGTGTGTGTGGACGCGTGAGTGCGTTTGTGCGCGGCGTATGCGCTTGTTTGTGTTTAGTGGACTATATATTTTGTATTATTGCGTTTTGATGTCTCTTTTTTATGTATATTTTGTACTTAGTTAGTCGTAGTTGTAGCAACTTAGTTGTAGGCGGGGAAGTGGCGCAGTGGTTAAGGCGTCTGCCTCCAATGCCAAAGGTGCGAGGTTCGATACCGGGTTCCGGCGTTAGATTTTTCTCCTCTGGTAAGTGTCACCGTCTGGGCAGTGGGCAGATGTTCACATCTGAACGGGACATAGACGACCCCGGCCCACACGAGTCCCCTGCTGCCTTGCAGGCCTGGCCGCTTGGCTGCGGAAAGGCTAAGGGAGGAAACCCCTGACATCAAAGCCCCCGTGTCTCCAGGGGAAGGCTTTTGAGCCAGAGACTAAGACAAGGACAGTCTGATATAAAACCTACGACCCGAGGACCTCGATGCCACCGTCCCAGCTTGGTAGGCCATGGCAAACGAACCAAGGGTTTAAAGGGTGGGCTAATACTGCGCACACTGCACTCCACCAAAAAGCTCCGCCGCGCATGCTTTAGGAAACGCCCACGGACTATGGCACTGAACTTTCCAAGTCCTGTAGCGATGGGCAAGGGGCAAAACGGCAGGTGAAAGATGTCACTGGAAGCCGCAGTCTCAAACCTGCATGCAGGCGGTTCAGGATATTGGTCGCCCGATGTTGTCCTGGGGATGACAACGTCACTCGGCACACCCTGAACGACCAAGCAGCCTTCTCTAGGGACAGCACTGCTTGCTCCACACAGAGAGGGGCATAGAAAAGGTGGCCTAACCAAAGCTCATCCCCTCGTAACCCCAGTTGGCTAGCCGCGGTCAACGGGCATCTTCTCATGCGGTCAGAAAAAAAGAAAAAACAATGGATCCACTCTCATGACGACCACGACCGGACTCAACGTAGCATGCTGGAACATCCGAACCATGCTCGACACAGCAGACAGCAGACACCCTGAACGTCGCTCCGCCCTCATTGCCCATGAATTGCGGAGGTTAAACATCGACATCGCCGCGCTCAGCGAAGTACGCCTTCCGGAGGAAGGCAGCCTCGAAGAACTTGGCGCTGGCTACACCCTCTACTGGTCAGGCAGGCCTGCATCAGAAAGACGGCTCTCAGGCGTGGGCTTCATGGTAAAGACCCCCATTGCGACTAAGTTGGAAAACCTACCAACGGGTCACTCCGACCGCATCATGTCCATGCGCCTCCCACTGAGACACCAGCAATACGTCACCCTTCTCAGTGTGTTTTCCCCAACCCTCCTGGCAGAGCCTGCAGAAAAAGACAAGTTCTACTCTGACCTGCGCAGCCTCCTGCAGAGCACCCCTGCAGACGACAAAGTCATCATCCTTGGCGACTTCAACGCCAGAATGGGCCAAGACTGAAGCCTGGAAAGGAGTCCTCGACAAGCATGGCGTTGGGAACTGCAATGACAATGGTCGCCTACTGTTGGAGCTCTGTGCAGAGCAGCAACTTGTCATCACCAACACTACTTTCCAGCAAAAGGACAGTCGAAAGACCACCTGGATGCAACCTCGCTCCAAGCACTAGCATCTTATCGACTATGTCCTAGTGCGTCAGAGGGACCGCAGTGACGTCCTCCTAACCAGAGTGATGCCCAGCGCAGAGTGCCACACTGACCACCGCCTTGATCGCTGCAAACTCAGGCTCCGCCTCAAGCTGAAACCCAAGAAAGGGGGCCACCCCAAGAAAAAGCTTGATGTTGCAAGCCTTCAGCGTGACGACAATAAAGCTGCCCTTCAGGCCGATTTACAGCGCATGCTCAAAGACACAGTTGATCCAGCAGACTCCTCCCCTGAAACACTCTGAGAACAACTGAAAACTGCTATTGTAAAATCCTCTGTGGAAGTCTTGGGCTTTGCTAGAAAGAGGAACAAAGACTGGTTTGACGAAAACGACGTAGAGATCCAGGAACTTCTAGCAAAAAAAAAAGAGCCGCCCACCAGGCCCACCTAGCCCAGCCTTCCTGCCCTGTGAAGAAGTCTGCCTTCCGCCTCATCTGCAGCAGTCTCCAGCTCAAGCTTAGACAGCTCCAGAACGAGTGGTGGTCCAGACTTGCACAGAGGACCCAGCTCTGCGCTGACAACGGTGACTACAGGGGCTTCTACGAAGCACTGAAAGCAGTGTATGGCCCTAGGCACCTGGTACAAAGTCCCCTGCGAAGCGCTGATGGACAGGCACTCCTCACAGATAATACCTCCATCTTGAACCGCTGGTCGGAATACTTTCAGGACCTCTTCGGCGCTGAGCGCACTGTTCAAGAAACAGTCATCCTCCAAATCCCACACCTTCCACTAAAGGTTGAATTGGACGAACCGCCCACCGCCGAAGAGACCCTCACAGCCATCCACCAGCTCAAGAGTGGCAAAGCAGCAGGCATTGACGGAATCCCGCCAGAGATCTGGAAACATGGAGGCCCAGCACTGCACAACAAGCTCCACGACCTCTTTCTCTGCTGCTGTGAAAAAGGAACACTACCAAAGGATCTCCGTGATGCAGTCATCATCACCCTGTACAAGAACAAAGGAGAGAAGTCTGCCTGCTCTAATTATCGTGGAATTACCCTGCTGTCCATTGCCGGGAAAATTCTCGCAAGGTTGCTCCTGAATCGGCTGGTACCTGCCATCGCTGAAGACCACCTCCCAGAGGGCCAGTGTGGCTTCAGAGCCAACAGGAGTACCACCGACATGGTCTTTGTGCTGAGACAGCTTCAGGAGAAGTGCCGCGAGCAGAACAAAGGGCTGTACGTAACGTTTGTCGACCTAACAAAAGCATTTGACACTGTGAGCAGGCAAGGTATGTGGCAGATCCTGGAGCGACTAGGTTGTCCCCCAAAGTTCCTCCACATGATCGTCCAGCTACACGAGGACCAGCAAGTCCAGGTCAGACTAAACAGTGACCTCTCAGAACCATTCCCCATTCGCAACGGCGTGAAGCAAGGCTGCGTGCTGGCACCGACCCTCTTCACCATCTTCTTCATCATGATGTTGAAGCAGGCCACAGTGGACCTCGACGATGACGACGCAGTGTACATCAGATATCGTCTCGATGGCAGCCTGTTCAACCTCAGACGACTGGAGGCCCACACGAAAACCCTAGACCAACTGATTCGTAAGCTGCTCTTTGCTGATGACGCTGCCCTCGTTGCACACACAGAGAGAGCCTTGCAGCGCATTACGTCCTGCTTCGCAGATGCCGCCCAGCTCTTTGGACTTGAGGTCAGTCTGAAAAAGACAGAGGTCCTTCATCAGCCGGCACCCAAGGAAGAGCATCGCCCTCCCCACATCACCATCAGCGAGTCCGAACTGAAGTCTGTACACCAGTTTACCTACTTTGGCTGCATCATAACGTCAGACGCCAAGCTGGACAAGGAGCTGGACAACAGGCTGGCAAAAGCGAACAGTGCTTTCGGGCGACTATTCAAGCGGGTGTGGCAAAATCAACAGCTGAAAAAAGGCACCAAGATCAGCGTGTACAGAGCTGTCGTCCTCACCACCCTGCTGTACGGTTCCGAGTCCTGGGCCCTCTACCGCAGCCAACTACGACTCCTCGAACGCTTTCACCAGCGCTGCCGGCGTACCATCCTTGGCATTCACTGGAGTGACTATGCCACCAACGTCGATGTCCTTGAACAGGCGGAAACTGTGAGCATCGAGGCTTTGCTGCTGCGGACACAGCTTCGCTGGGCGGGGCACGTCTCCAGGATGGTGGATCATCGCCTACCCAAGATCATTCTTTTCGGCGAGCTCGCCACTGGACACCGAGACAGAGGGGCACCAAAGAAGAGATACAAAGACGGTCTCAAGGAGTCACTTAGTGCCTGCCAAATCGACCACCGCCAGTGGTCTTCGCTTGCTGCGGACCGTGACACCTGCCGCTCCACCATTCACAAGGCAGCCGTCTCCTTTGAGGACTCTCGCAGACCTAACCTTAAGGACAAGCGGCTCAGAAGAAAAAACAGAGCTGTCGTAACTCAGAACCCTGACCAGACCTTCCCCTGCAGCCACTGCGGTCGAACCTGCCTGTCCCGGATTGGCCTCCGCAGCCACGAAAATGCCTGCAGACGACGTGGGCAAGCCCTATAGAATCTTCGTTCGCGAAGTCAAGCCAAGAATACGTTTCTGTCATTTATGTTTCCTTCGCTACGTAGAACAGTTACCCCGACGAGTACCAGAAGCAGTATACTGTTACGTGTGACAACTCATGTGGCTTGTGAAAAGAAGGGTAAACGAACCTGAAAACTCGGTCCGTTGTATCGACGAATTTAGCGATCGAAGCTGCCCGCCCTTCGAACTTAGAGAAGCGTGCTTGATACTGGAGCAAATCGTAACAAGAATAACTGTAAAAATAAATATATGAAGTCATCATTCATACTAAAGATGACTTCCATCGACATCGCCAGAAAGCTTCTCTTGTTGGCTCGAGAGTGAACGCGAATCCTAAAGAAAACACCAAATTCCAAGAGAAAATTTTGTTTTAACCAGATCATTTTCTAATTCCTGCAGAGTACAAACGTTTTAATCAACTGATTTATTTAAACAATATATAAAAATAATAATAATAATAATAATAATAATAATAATAATAATAATAATAATAATAATAATAATAATAATAATAATAATAATAATAATAATAATGTCACGGACTAAGGCAAGATGGTGGTTTGTTTGTGATGTTGGTGTAGGTTATATTAGCTCGTTAACAGGGGATCTCCACTCACACTCTCATCATTGTAGCTATAAACATCTCATTTATCACATTTCTCTCACTCTGGAGAGCGCCGTCTCGCATGCGTTCCCCACACACGCATTCGTACAACTGATTCACTACGAACTCAGTTACTGAAATGCTATGTTGATTATTTACATAACAGCATTAAAGATGTCACACTTAGCTAATGTGTAAAGTCTCTGTTACTCCACTGTCTTCATCTTTGTTCTACCTAGTTCTGTGCACAGAAACAAACAAGTCACCTTACCTGGCCAGGCTTTTTATATCTTGGTCATAATGTGGCTATCTTGGCATCCCGTCGGCGCTGAGTCTGTCTGGTGATGGTGATTTTAAAATGTTCCAGGCTGGTGCGGTCAAGTAGACAAAGTTCACAATTGTATTATTTCACACTTCTCTTCTTGGTTTGATCGTCTTCCAGTGAATCCATACTGAAACTGGTTATTTTCGATCACACAAGTCCACACCACTTTCCATCTTCTCATACTTCGTCCTTTTGTCTCTTTCGCTCAGCGCCAAGTGTTCTATCTCCCCGCGCTCCGCTCCGTATATTAAAACAAGTTTCTCCCCCTTCCTCATTCTGTATTCTTACGCGATGTCACGAATATTCATTTACATCTCTACATCAATTTCAACTAACTTCAATAACTATATAAAAAAATATACTAAACATGCATTTCACATCCGGTCCATGCATCCAATTCAGCCTAACACCTATATCACAATATTATTTTGTGAAAGGACTATTTCTTTCGAAATTCAGGAATTTTCCTCAGACACTACTGAGTAGGTGTATTCTTGATAGACTCGGGCGGGAAACGTACTATCCCCTTTCTCCCCATAATAAGTTTAGGTACTTTCATTTCCGCACGTACTCACTTCCTCTTGTCAGCAGAAAGTCACTACTGACCCACTTTCCCCGCTAAATAGGTTAGGTCGTGCGTGCCGGCACGTACGACCGCTTCCTGTTTCCACTACCCGATGACTTACTCGCAGTCGGCGATATAATTTCCTCATTCAATGATTTCGCGATTAACTTTGGTTGCACTTACTTCTTTATCTTCCATTTTATTCTGAACATAATGTTTGGTCCATTGACAAATAATAATAATAATAATAATAATAATAATAATAATAATAATAATAATAATAATATAACTCTTTTATAGCGTAATATCCCGATAAAGAAAGGCTCAAAGCGCTTTACATCTGGATAATCTAACTAATTGAAATTAACTATCTAAGGTATTAACAACGTACAAAAACGCATCTATTAAAAGGTGCAAATGCACACTGACACAATACTAAAATAATAAAAATAACATTTTTAGATCCTGACCAGATATATACAGATTGATGGGAAAACTTAGGGTTTATCGATCTTTTTCAAAAGCGAGATTGAAAAAAAAAGTTTTCAAACTAGCCCTTATAATTCCCAGAGATGGTGCATGGCGAATATCATGGGGAAGACCATTCCACACTTTGGGACTTGGAAAGAAAAGGACCGCTGTCGAAAGGTTTTTAGGGACACTCTGGGGGTAGTCAATATTCTGTCGTCAGTCCTGGACCGCAATACTCTGCCTCGTGTATAGACGTGGGAGCCTAGAGGATAAGTATGCCGGGAGTGTTTTATCAAAGGCCTTAAAAGCGAGGGTACAAAGTTTGTATTTCAGTTCTGAACTTTACAGGAAGCCAATGTAACTGCTTAAGCAAGGGGGGGGTGATGTGGTCACGCATTGATTTGTTCAGTACAAGAATTGCTGCGTGGTTTTGAATCTTCTGGAGCTTGTAGAGCTGATCGTTCGAAATACCTGACATTACAGAGTTACAGTAGTCCAGCCATGACACAATCTGTGAACATGCAGTTTGCTTACAGGCATCGTCAGTAAGGTACACTCTAAGAGAGCTAAGCCTCCTGAGCTCAAGATAGCAGCAGCGGGACAGGTGAGACACATGATCGTTCATGGACAGGACATTGTCAATGTAAACACCTAGGTTTTTCACACATTATTTTGAGAGAGATGTCCTGTTCGCAAACGCTCAAGGACTCATCACGGGAGACACTTACCCTGGAGCGATCTTATGTGACTATGTTCTGCATACTCATATGTTAAAGCTACCACATCTGAGTGTGCACAGGCAAGACACATGCCTTTCGTGTGGAGGATGATTTTGGCAAATTCAGCTTCCATTGCGGGAAGCAGCACAGCTGGTCCTCTTGGCGCTTTTGGTCGATGATGACAAAGTTATTTTGTCCATTAAAGTGCCCACAACGTCTTGGGTTTTGTGAAGCCTTGCAGTCTCACGCACGCCATTGGTTTTGGGTCCCAACTTCTCATAGCTCAGGAAGATTGATATAACGACAAATTATATTAGCCATTCAACCGGTTCAGTGCCGAGAACATCTGAACCCAACTGCAAGAAGTATAGCTCCTTATGAGCCCCCGCAGTTGTACTAACTTACCGCAGTTGCGGGGGCTCATGAGGATCTATGCCTCTTGCTGACATCACTCTGAATGTACGTTCCTGGGACATCTAGAGGTTTGTAGTGTTGAATTAACGAAGGCCGCAGAAAGACAGTCTGTGTAAGCTGGCACTCAACGGGTTAACCGTGCACGCTACTGGCCTAAATTCGTTTTACAACATAATGTCTTCTGTTATTCGAGTCAAAGTTTAACTGTGTAATGTTCTGTGCATCTACTGTGGGAATACAGGGTATTTACCCGACCACATGTAGTAATGCACCTTCGTGTTTGTGTATGTATGTTTCCCCTGCCTGCTTCCTAAGTTCCGGAGAAAGACATGGGTTATATAAGAGACCTGATGCATCCTTTTTAGGGATGTAGATGATCGTCTTGTTATATACCTGCGTATTTCTCTGTGGGCTGGCGAATGGGTGCCTGATAGGCGGGGGCAGGGAATCTAACTGTTCGTCTGTCCAGCGCTGAGTAATTCCCCTTGGTTTGTTGTACAATTCTGCCAGCGCTAGCCTCACCTATCTGGTTTGTGAGTATCTCAGTATAACTCGAGGCAAATTTGTATCGTTACATTGTTGTGTAATGTTCTGTGCATCTACTGTGGGAATACAGGGTACTTACCCGACCACATATAGTAATGCACCTTCGTGTTTGTGTATGTATGTTTCCCCTGCCTACTTCCTAAGTTCCGGAGAAAGACATGGGTTATATAAGAGACCTGATGCATCTTTTTTGAAGATGCAAATGATTGTCTTATTCTATACCTGCGTATTTCTCTGTGGGCTGGCGATTGGGTGCCTGATAGGCGGGGGCAGGGGATCTAACTGTTGTCCAGCGCTGAGTAATTCCCCTTGGTTTGTTGTACAATTCTGCCAGCGCTAGCCTCACCTATCTGGTTTGTGAGTATCTCAGTATAACTCGAGGCAAATTTGTATCGTTACATTGTTGTGTAATGTTCTGTGCATCTACTGTGGGAATACAGGGTATTTACCCGACCACATATAGTAATGCACCTTCGTGTTTGTGTATGTATGTTTCCCCTGCCTACTTCCTAAGTTCCGGAGAAAGACATGGGTTATATAAGAGACCTGATGCGTCTTTTTTGAAGATGCAAATGATCGTCTTATTCTATACCTGCGTATTTCTCTGTGGGCTGGCGATTGGGTGCCTGATAGGCGGGGGCAGGGGATCTAACTGTTGTCCAGCGCTGAG
>BTPG01000003.1:248885192-248940192 GCA_036245525.1 Semisulcospira habei | reverse complement strand
CACTCAAAACATGCATAAACAGACAAAATATTAGGTGTGATATCACTTTTACTAGAGCATGCGTTTTACTGGTGAACTTTTGGCAAGTATCACATGCATTAGGCCAGAGGACTCCAAGGTTGATAGCAGCTGCTTATCATAATAAGGAATTCGCTAAACACTTAAAACGACCATTCACATTACTAATAACTAAAGTTATTTGCCGCCTTACGTAATTCTGTCGTGCAGATCATGCACTTCTGGACAATGCCATCGTCAATTTGGATGGTCGACTGATCTTCACCTTTACACCACCCAGCAGTACAAGGAACCCCTACAACATTACAAGACATTTGCCGCATGCAGGTCGTAACATTTCCGTTCAGTATCCTCAAAACGTCAATCGTGACGCGTACGTGATCCTCTGCGAGGTGCAGATATTTGGTAAGCCATTCTAAAATTGACTTGGTATACATGTATTTTTGTTTTTCGTTGATACGGCGAACATGTGTCACGACTGATGTACCATGTTGCAATTTGTTAGCAATTTTGGGGGGCTTAACGCCGAGCAGGCGACTGTGAACAATAATCGCAAGGCGGATGCAACATGTTGAATTCGACGTGGGCCCGCGCAGCTGTGCATGGGCCAGCTGCGCCGGCGTCGGCCTGATGGACATTATTATTTTACTTATGATTTGGATCGTGCAGAATAGTTCAGTGCATGTCCTGTAATTTTAGTGTTTTTTTTCTGTAATGATTATAAAAAGGCTTTGTACTCACACACTATTCTTGTTTGATAAAAGGTTGTCCCATGAACAAATATGGCGGACGAGACTGTAAACACGACTGCGGTGAACACTGTAACGTTAACGGAAGGGAGACAACGTGTGACTCTATCACAGGGAACTGTACTAATGGTAACTTGTGCATAAAAATTCGGTACACCGTGTTTGGCATGCTCACAGGCTGTTTCTGTAATAGTTTTTTATAATGTAAAAGTCTTGTCATTTCTACAAACAAACCTTACGTGGACGTATTCACTTTTGTTTGCACAAAACTGAAGACTTTTAGCACTCGAAGAAAAAGGATAGAAAACTTAGAGTAGAAACTTCGATTACGTTATCTACGAGTAAGATGAAATACCGAAAGTAAATGAATTCAACAAAACAATGACTTGAAAGCACTAAGAAACAAAGTAAACCGAAATCTACAGTATATTAAGATTGCTAATGACACTGAAATCTAGTGTACTAATACTCAGTTCGTCGTGAAAAGCGTTTAAAGAAACACTAATTCAAAGAGTGTTGTCATCTTTCTGATGAGTAGGATGTAAAGCCGGCATGTGGGACGGTGCGTGTGACCAGGCGTGTCACCAGCGGTGTTCACCTGGACAGTGTGACAGAAACACGGGATGTCTGCAGTGTGACGGCAACTTTATTAAACCTTTATGTACAGGTGAGAATTGTTGATTTATGACAAACATGGTTTGATTTTACCCGATAATGCTGTATGATTCAAAGGCAATTGACCGCTCCTGGTGTGCTCCTTTTTGACTGTATTGGAGTGAAACAAATTAATATGTCAAGAAGATTTCGTATGAATTATTGCCACTGAGTAAGTTAAACAACGGGTTCTAACGGTGAGTCTCAATGTACACTATTATGTTCTTTATTGTTTGACAAAGAACAGGAGAGATAAACACTGTACCCATATACATCATACTAAGGCGTTTCTAGCAGATGGCCCCAGCCGTTGGTTATTACTGACTACATTTCCCTACCATTCAGATACCTCAAACCTGTTACAACACCCCCCCCCCCTAATTAGTCCCACCCTTCATGTCTGTCCGTGGTCCATTCCCTCTGTCATTGCCCTACTTCAATGTTTAATATAAAAACGGCGAACCATTGTTTTTGCTGTGTTCATATGGTGGGGGTTGGAGGGGTGGGGGTGGAGGTGGGGTGGCGGGTATTAGGCGATCTGCGTACGATTCCGTTCTGGTGGTCTATGCGCGAGGCATACTAGCTAAAATTATGTGTAGAGGTTGTGCACAAGCTCGGCACAACTTATTTATGCGCTCAAACTGTGCCCTACCTTCCTATCCCCCGAGGAAGAAATACTACTACTACCATTAACAAAACGTGCGTATATTAAAACTAAAATATCAGCTAACCTAGACTTTTTATGTCTTGGTGACAAAATATAGTTGAAATGATGGTAGAAAACCCTTTAAAATAGAAACAAATAACGACGTTTCGGATCAAAGATCCTTCCTCAGGTGACATCTAACGCCTTACCACCTGGCACACACCCTTGTCAGCAACCACACTGCAAAGCATGTCCGTACATCAACACATCCCCCGTCATCACCGGACCCCTGTCATCTTTTCATGTCCACCGATCATTCACATGCCAGTCATCGGATATTGTCTATGTCATCTCATGTTCTCACTGCCCAAAGATGTTGTATGTGGGGGAGACATACCGTACACTCCCTGAACGCTGCGAGGAGCATGTTCGTTCGATCCGCCTCGGATACAACAACCAGGTTGGACGTCATTTCAACGAACCTCCTCATAGCCTCACACATTTCAGCATACGCATCCTTTGGCAAAATACATCCCACTTCATCCGCCGCAAAATGACAGAATCCTTTTTCGCGGACAGGCTTGGCACTTACCATCCGCGCGGCTTGAACATTCGCCCATAGGGGTATGCTCGGCCTGATGGGTAGTTGGTGCCAGACTTGACCTCACTGTTGATACTGGATAAGGCTACCTTTGAGTGTGTGTGTGTGTGTGTGTGTGTGTGTGTGTGTGTGTGTGTGTGTGTGTGTGTGTGTGTGTGTGTGTGTGCGCATGTGCGTGAGCTGCAGCAGGCACGAGTGAATGCGAATGTATGCAGTGACGTGTATGTATATAGACGTAAGTTTTATGGTACGTGTTTTGTGCATGTGTATTTGCGTCATTATGTGTGTGTGTGTGTGTGGTTGTTGTTGTTGTTGTTTTTTTTTTTTTTTTTAATTACGTCATTCTAAATTCTCTCTATACAGGATGACGTCTTTTCTTTATGTCGTGTTCTTTTCTGTTCTACGTTTGTTTCCATGTCACCTGAGGAAGGATCTTTGATCCGAAACGTCGTTATTTGTTTCTATTTTAAAGGGTTTTCTACCACTATCTTCTGTTTTTCTTTCACGTGAAACCCTAGCGGCAACAGTTTTACTACATAGTTGAAATGATGCTTATTTCGGTATGGTAGGTAAAAAGATAAGTGTCGGTTTTATTTTAAACAACTGTAATTAAAAGAAAAAGTTCTTGCTCGTGACGCGTGACCAAGATCTCCACAGAAAACGCATGGCAGTGAAAATACTAATCATTGAAAGACATCATTTGATGGAAAATTATATAGATCATCCCAGTCCTTAACAGCACAGAATGCAGTAGTGTACTCTTCAAATTATGTAACGAACCTAGAGACGAAAACTGAAATTGTAAATCAAGCTCAACGCCCGGCACTGACAGTACATGTTCACTAAACGACAGAGCTTATCACGTTGTTTTTTTTTACTACTAGATATGTAAAATACCCTTACCTCTCTGGTCAGGTGTGTCTGCCAGCAAAACGTTTATACAGTTATTGTTTATAAATTAGTTTCCCGCGCGTGACAAAAGTTGCGTGAACAGAATTTCTGTTAAAAATTATGTTATCTTTTCTAAGTATGGCATTTATACGAACATGCCGTCGATAACAAATAAAAGACCAGAATGGCAAGGCCTTTGTGGTTCACGTGCAAGACCGACACACATAACTTGTCTGACAATTGTGAGCTTGACCTTTCTACAGGTCACTGAAATCAGCCAGGAATCAAGTGTCTTAACGTCTTAAAGTTATTGTATCAGCGAAATTCACACTTTCTCAAAATATATGCATTTATTTCCACAAATTTGTCAACCCTCCGTGATCTTTGACCAACAAATTGTAAGTTTTCACTCATTTGCTGGCGTTTTGTGACCCTTGACCTTTGTGGGTGACCATCCAAATTAGTATGCATCGAAAGGTCTTACCATCAAGTACATGCATCTCTATACCATGATTGGACTAGTAGTTGAGAATACATTTTGAGGAAAATAAACTTTTGTCAAAACAGAGATAATTTTGACCTTTTTCTGTCTCCCCCCCCCCCCCCCCCCCCCCCCCCCCCCCACCACCTGTGATCTTGACCTTTGAGAAAGGTCATTGAGTTTGATATTTTTAGAAACGTGTCGCTAAAAAGTATCCTTTGGCCAAGTTTGAAGACTGTTGCGTGAATAGTCTCCGAGAAAATCTCAAAGTCAACATTACCACGGACGACAGTCGACGAAAGATGGCGGACGGACGACCACCGGTCCAGAACAAAGACTCACTTTTGCTTGGCACTTGAGGAAAGAAAATAAGATGTGGAAAAAAAGTAACACTAAACTCAAGAATCTAGGTATGTAAGTTGTCAAGCATTTCATTGCCAATGTATGTGTGCGGTGTGTGTGTGTGTGGTTGGGGGGGGGGGGGGGGCGACTGCCCTTTCTGAGGCCAGAAGCAGACTTTCATCAACCTTCTCTTGCACATAAGTTGGGGAAAAGAAGGGGGGGGGGGGGGTGCAGGGGCGCGACAGCCTTTTCTGCGGCCAAAAGAAGACTTTGAACAAACCATCTCTTGCAAATACGTTCCATTTTTAAAGACAAAACTAATCTGTGAATAGAACAACATGACCTAGAACACACAGGATATATATGTCAATAACTGGAAAAATGTGCTGACAACAATGCTGCACACAAAGACTAATCTAACATCTGAGGTTTGCGTGTTTTTGGAAAAAAGTCACAGTTAGATAGCATGTGTGCACTTCTCGCAGCAGTGACGGTGTTGCACCATTTTCGCATTGATATTGAGATCATCTGCTGGTCATTTCAGTCATTTCAAACATATTGTATAGCCCCTGGACATTGAGGGCTGCATGTAGCCGGAAGGTTTTGAACACAACCATCCAGTGCATCAGAGAGGTAATCTATTGGATTGAAATCAGGCGACATGGCTGGTCATAGAGTGATAAGGTTGATTTTGGCATATTGCAAGCAGGGGCGGTTCAGGGATCACACACGTCCCGCGGGGGGGAGGGGGGGGGGGCAGGTGGAGGGGGGTGCAACTTTATGTTTGTGTATGGAGAACATTTTGCACCTTTTTACCACCCTTCCAACAAATATCGGAAAGTGAGGAAAAGGAGGGGTGGGGGATGGTGAGGGGGGGGGGAGAGGGTGGTGGTGGTGGTGGGCAAGGGGCGTGTGTGCTGCAGTCCTCCTCTAATTGAGGGCACTTATGAAACACCTAGACATCCTTGCGTCACAAGCACACACACTTCCCCAAAAGAAAAAAAAAAACAACTAGTAAAGCATCATGTAATGTCAAAAAGCTCCTTCCTGTAGAAAGGTGGTTATTACAGTTCATTTTCACCCTCAAACTCTTCATTACCATTGGACACACACTGTTTTTGAAATCATTGTAAATTCAACATCAAAGATCCCCAGCCTTGACAGGAACATAGGAAGATGGACACAAAGTGATTCAAGCAAGGGACATAGATCCTCATCAGCTCCAGTTTCATAAGATCAATGTTTCTTGCAAAAGGAGCATGTTTACTTTCCGTCTGCAGTGAAGGGGTTAAACACGACAGTTAATAGTAAACGATTCTTTCGTTTCGGCCCTGATGTACGTACTACAACAGGAAATGTAGAGACCGTAATAGTTCAAATGTGGTGCCAGAATAGCTTGGTTATACACACCGCTGTGAGATGGCCTCTGTCAACTGCTCGGCGTTAAAGCCTTATAACTAACCGTAGTTATACGTGGTACATTAAATTGTAGGTGCCGAAAAGCGAGCAAATGGTAACAGTTTTATTGATGAGCAGCATTAACAGTAGAAGATTACGTCTGCTGATAATTTTGGAAAGAATTCAACGAGACCAACATGCTGGACGAACCTAAATAATTCATCAACCCCGTTAATACGAGGTAATTTTAGTATCCAGCTTCATATACGTATCTGACCAGTGTTGCGTTATGCCACAGATTGTGAGACTGGCTGGTGGGGCAGTCAGTGTGACCGGAAATGTGCCCAACAGTGTTCCTCAGGAAAGTGTGAGAGGAACAGTGGATGCACACAGTGTAACAGTCATTACGCTACTCCAAACTGCATTGGTACGAGATTGTACAATACAATATTATAATTGTGTACCGTATTTTCTTTAATAGGATCATCAGTTATTTTTTTAACCCACGTAAAGAATAGGTGCCGCAAGAGATCAGGAAAAAGTGGAAAATGCCGTACCTGTGTTCATAGTTATCCACGTGCTGGGAGCACGTACAGAATGTGTCCTAAGTGCGTTGACCCATTCGAAAGGGGCAGTGAGCAAAACAAAGTCACGCCTTCAATTTCAGTACGTAACTTCCACTGCATTCAATGTTACAGAGGGTTGTCTTCCATCAGATGTTTATTCTCTTTTTTAGACATGACAAGTGTACGATTCTATCGAGCCATAGCACGATAAACGAACAACACACACACACACACACACACACACACACACACACACACACACACACACACACACACACACACACACACACACACACACACGCACATACAGACACACGCCCGCACACACACACACACAGACACACACGCGCGCGCGCGCGCACTACACTCATGCACGCACACATACACAAGCACACACAAACAAGCGCGCGCTCGCGGAAGAATCAATTATATTTGTATATATTTTACGCAATATAATTAATGTACCGATCCGATGGAATATATTTTCATATAACGTACAGACGGTCAGCCACACATGTGGGGTGATTACTGTAGCCTACAATGTCACCCTACACGATGTTCTGATTGTCACAGACACAAAAGCTGTCTACAGTGTACTGGGCAGTTTGCTGTACCCAACTGTACTCTAGCGGATTTTATCGTCCTTGGTCCTTGGTGTGCGGTTGTGATTGCCTGTATGAGAGCGTGTGCGTATCTGTGTGTGTAAATGTGTGTGTGTGTGTGTGCGTGCGTGCGTCTGTATGTGTGTGTGTGCGTCCGTGTGTGTGTGTGTGTGTGTGTGTGTGTGTGTGTGTGTGTGTGTGTGTTTCAAAAAAACACCTTTATCCGTTAAGTTCTACAAACTAAGAACTAAATTTTTTTTTCTCGCAAGTCCTTGCATTGTTTCAGTGTGTTCTGAGGGATACTACAAGTCCGGGTCATCAAAGAGCGAAAGTTGTATTGAGTGTGGTGTTGGATGCCGGGATAGAACCTGTAGAGGTGGTGACGGATACTGCCAGTGTTTACCTGGATATAAACCTCCAACATGCCAACAAGGTAAACCTGCGTTGATGTATTGATTTATCGTTGTTTCGTTCAAAAGAAAATAGTCGAGTTGTCACGATTTACAAGACATTGCTTCAGACCTGCGTTGTTTATAAAATAATCAATCTGCTTTCCGTACCGAATCAAAGTATTCACTTAAGTATTTGGCGTGAGGGAGCTCCAGAGGTTCTACCACCCCCCCCCCCTGCCACTTCCTTCCCCGCTCCACACCCCCCCCCCTCCCCTTACGACCCCAACACACACATGCCATAAGTGAATAAATGGAATAAATAGAAACATGAGAAAGAGATGAAGGCAATTGTAAGAATGGAGAAAGGTGATTGTGTCACTTCTGACGTTAGCCCCTTGCCAAGCCCCTCACCTCCAACCCCACCCCCTATCCACCACGCCTTTCCTCCGCCCTTTGGTCTTTTGCCTTTGCACTATCTAACCCCCGCCCTGTCCAATGTTTTAGTACTCCATTTTGCGACTGCTGCCATATGTCGTATGCGAATGTGCCCAGTACATGATGCTGTTTTTTTGCTTGTGGGTCCCAGTCTGCGATGCCGGACGATACGGACAGGACTGTGGGAAGCGATGTAGCAATGGATGTAACGAACCCTGTAACACAACAGACGGCACGTGTACATGTCGGACTGGATGGACAGGAGACAGGTGTCAGAGTGCGTACTTTGTGCATGAGTCCATAAGCGCAACACCTCCCTTGAATGAATGATATGCAATTTGAACGGTGACTGTGTATGTAGAGTGTGTTGTATTTTTTTAAATACTTTTGTAATTTGCGTTTTTGTAATTAGTTATTTTTTAACAATTAGCTTTTGTTAAGCGCCTAGAGCTCTAATTTGTGAGGTTAGTCGCTATACAAGTAAATATTATTATTATTATTAGTATTATTATTATTATTATTATTATTATTATTATTATTATTATTTTTAATTATCATTGTTATTATTAAATACATTCAGCAGTGGGTTAAAAACCGCGGGTGACGGGGGGAGACCCTGCCACCACTCTCTCCTCCCCCACCCCCCCCCCCAACCCCCGCCCCTTTCCCCTCCCTCCTCCCTGTCCTCTGCCATAAATATTTGAGCAAAAAATGTTGGGGGTGGGGGTGGGGGAGAAATGTTATTTGGCATAACAAAATGTATAAGACTATTTATTTATTTATTTATTTATTTTTATTGACGTCTATAAAGTCTGTTGACTATCACCTCACATTGTTGTTTGATTTTCAGGAGGTTGGACCACCGTGCCGCTCCCCCCCCCCCCACCACCCCCTTTCCTGCCTGTTGTTTGATTTTGTCGGAGGTCGGACCGTCGTCAGTTAATAGCACCCAACCACCCATTTTTGTTTAACGTTAACATGTCCGGTTAGCTGCACCCCACCCCTCCCCAGCCCCTCGTTGAAAAAATATTTTACTACACCACAGTTCCTTATAAAACATAAGATTATCATGTGTTAAACACCACGAAAAAAAGCGTCTTGTGTTTGAACATTTTGCTGTCGAACAGAAATGGCGAAGTCTTTTCGTGATACAAACCAGTGATAATCAAATATACTCAGAGAGTAATGTTCAATAGTGTGAGCAATGTAATATGATGGAACATCAACTATGTTTGTTATTGTGTACGCACACCTTATTTCAACTTTTATTTTTTTTAAAGTCACTTCTATTTATAGAAGAGACGTTATAGGACGGGTCGCGGTGGGGCAAATTTAATAGCATGTCAAAGGCGCGCAGGCTAAACCTCTAACAATTCAAGTAACAAGATAAAAATTACGTCGTATCTAGTTACGCTAACCTCGCTGCTAAACGTACATTTGGCGCGAAGTGCCTTATGTGCGTATGTATGTATGTATGTATGTATGTATGTATGCATGTATGTATGTATGTATGTACGTACGTACGTATGTATGTATGTATGTATGTATGTATGTATGTATGTATGTATGTATGTATGTAAACAAGTGAATCTCCGATATTTCTGTACACACAAGCTTGAAACTTGGCAAAATACTTTCTTAAGTGGGTGACTTAGAGAGCCTCCGAGCATATTGTAACTGAATGTCTCATTGAAGACATAAACAACCGTTTATAGGAAGTCAGTTGACCCAGATTAGAGTCCGTAATTGTTGTCATATTTACTTGAGCATTTGCATATAGCTAGTTTGAAGAAAGACATTGGATGTGTTCGTTAGCCAGCTTTGTATCGTTTCAACTTCTTTAGTAAGAATTAATTCTTTTAAACAAAGGAATTAAAACAGTTTAAAAAAATATTGACTTGTAGAGAAAGTCAGACAGTGGCGGTGACGTAAAAGAGGCAAATCCGTGACGAAGCAGACACTGACATAATACTCTAAATATGACGTCATTCTCTCTCTCGCGAACGGCCCTCTGTCTGTTTGTCTGTCTGTCTGTCTGTCCGTCTGTCTCTGTCTCTGTCTGTCTGTCTGTCTGTCTGTCTGTCTGTCTGTCTGTCTCTCTCTCTCTCTCTCTCTCTCTCTCTCTCTCTCTCTCTCTCTCTCTCTCTCTCTCTCTCTCTCTTTCTCTCTCTAACTTCAGCCGCGCTTTACTGCATTGAAACTTTATTCCCTATTCCCTCTGTTTATATATTTTTTGTATTGTATTGCACTTCATTTGGGAGAGTTAAAATTCAACATGACCCATAATGCTCAGACACAAGGAAGCCTTCAAACTAGTCACTTGAACATCTACCATCTTTTTAACAAGGTGGACGATTTGAATGTTTTTCTAAACTCGTCTGAACCATTCCACCTGTTTGGTCTTAGTGAGACGCGACTTAACTCCGACATAAGCGATGAAGCCGTTCACATACCTAACTTTAGCATCACTCGACGTGACCCTCGTGTACTTGGTCAGACTGGGCTTGCCGTTTACATCCATAACTCAGTCCAACATTTAGTAAAAAGGCGTGAGGACATAGAAACTCCGGAAGTTGAGTGCATTTGGTTGTAATTTAGGGCTCCAAAAACTAAACCCGTCTTCATCGGCTTTTGTTATCGTAACCCATCAGTTAAGTTTGAATGGTACGACGATTTCTTGCATGCAGTAGAAAAAGTTGGCCTACCTAACTGTGATGCGTTGCTACTAGGCGACTTTAACATAGATATGTTGAAGCCCCATACCGCGTGGGATTGCATCACCACACAAACCGGCTTAGAACAATTAGTTTCGGCCCCTACTAGGATCACAAAAACAACCGCAACACTCATTGATCACATTTACACCAACCGTCCCCTTAGTGTGTTCAATGTTAGTGTTCCTGACCTCAGCATCAGTGATCACTTTCCTACTGTGTGTTCCTGGTCAACAAAACTGCCAGTGCATCGTAAGAACGGGCACACAACTATAACGTACCGCTCATTTAAACAGTTTAATCAGTCTGCTTTTCTAGCAGAACTTGATCAAACACCATTTAATGTCGTTAATAACGAAACTGACCCTGAAAAGGCTCTGACTATTTGGTATCGACTCTTTACAAGAGTACTTAACAAACACGCCCCTTTACGGCAAAAGCGGGTAAAAAACCACACGTTACCGCCTTGGCTAACGCAAGGAATAATTGAAGCTATGAAATTGAGAAATGACTTAAGAAGACACAAGCTATTTAACGAATACAAAAAACAACGTAACCGTGCCAAGTCTATGGTACGCAGGGCTCAAAAGTCTCTCTTTGAACGAATGATTAAAGAAGACAGAGATACTGCCGCACTCTGGCGCGCAGGTAATCTCGTCACCCGAGGCAACAGCAAGAAATCGTCAGCCATTCCTTCTAGTATTACTGC
Source organism: Semisulcospira habei (assembly GCA_036245525.1). NCBI lineage: Eukaryota > Metazoa > Mollusca > Gastropoda > Semisulcospiridae > Semisulcospira > Semisulcospira habei. The sequence goes on along the minus strand of BTPG01000003.1, from coordinate 248,928,994 downwards.
AGACACCTTTAACAAACATTTTTTTCTGTTGCCGAGTCAATCATACCCTCAAGCGGAAAAGCGTCTTACACATGCCCGGAGTCCCTGCTTAACTTCTGTAAGCAGAAGACTAAGGACAAACCCCCCTTCTCTATACCGCCTATAGCTGTGTATGAAGTAGGAAAACTGATCGGGTCACTGAAAAACAAAAAATCATCGGGACCTGACGAGATCAGTCCTAAAATCCTGAAACTGTCCCTTCCCTATACAGTAGAATCGTTAACGTATATTTATAACTTATGCATCCAACAAAATATATTTCCATCAGAACTGAAGCAAGCCAAGGTTATCCCTTTGCCTAAATCAAAAGATCTGTCTGATGTTAATAACTATAGACCCATCTCAATATTATCCAGCCTTTCCAAACCTCTTGAAAGACACGTGCACAAACACCTTTATGAATATTTGGAGAGTCGTAGTCTATTGCACGTATTTCAGTCCGGCTTTCGCCCCAAGCATTCTTGCCACACGGCACTAACAAGACTTATTGATGCGTGGCTAGCATCCATAAATAACTCCCAAATAACTGGGTCGATCTTTATTGATTTTAAGAAAGCTTTTGACCTTGTAAATCATAACATTCTTTTGTCAAAACTTCAAGCATATCTTTGCAATGCAGGTGCTGTCTCATTGTTCACTTCATATTTAAGCGGAAGGAAGCAAAGAGTACTGTTAAATGGATCCTACTCCTCGTATGGTCACGTTAAAAGCGGCGTGCCTCAGGGCTCTGTCCTCGGGCCATTGCTGTTCTGCATATTTATCAATGACCTTCCACTGCATATTAGTTGCCGCGATATTTCTTGTGACATGTTTGCTGATGACTGCACACTACACACTCCTCACAAAAATGTAGCTGCAATTAACGCGCGTCTGCAGGAAAGCCTGCGCGAGGTCACCAACTGGTGTCATTCCAACTCCATGTCCCTGAATCCGTCAAAAACAGAATGCATGGTTATAACCACACGTCAAAAGCACCAGCTATGCCCGCTCTCTCTTAGTCTGTCTATAAACGGCAGCCCAATTGAGCAAGTATCACACCACCGCCTCTTGGGGGTCACTATAGATGATCAGCTAAAATGGCAACTGCATATTAATAATGTGTGCAAAAGGGTTTCCAGAAGCCTGTATATGTTGTCAAAATTGAAAACAATTACTGACACAGATACGCGTCTTCTTTTCTACAATGCTCATGTCAAGTCGCACATAAACTATGCATCAACAGTGTGGGATGGTTCTAGTGATGTACATTTGAAGAGGCTGAACTCCCTACATATGAGAGCTGCTAAGCTTATATTTCCCGATCCCGAACTCTCAACTGACGAAAAGCTTAAAACTTTAAAAATTCTCCCTCTATCCCAGCACTTTCAGTTCAATAAAGATGTATTGATGTACAAGCTGTACAAGCAATCATGTCCACTGTACTTGAGTTCTTTTTTCTCAGAACGGACATCTATAGCTTCTAGACATGGACAACAATTCAAAGTACCCCTGCCGCGTATTGATTTATTCAAAACCAGCTTGTCATTTTCGGGAAGTTCATTCTGGAATTCTATTCCTGCAGAAATTAGAAACGCAAAGACGCTCACCTCATATAGGGACAGCCTCTTCAAACACCTAGAATCTCTGACGTAATCAAATCATTACAGTATTGGGATAACTTGCACGTGTGTTCAGATGTGTACATGTGCGTATGTGTGAGTTTGTGTGTGTGTATGTGTGTGTGTGTGTGTGTGTATGTGTGTGTATGTGTGCGCGAGAGAGAGAGAGAGAGAGAGAGAGAGAGAGAGAGAGAGATAGATAGAGAGAAAGAGAGAGAGAGAGAGAGAGAGAGAGAGAGAGAGAGAGAGAGAGAGAGAGAGAGAGAGAGAGAGAGAGAGAGAGAGAGAGAGTCCCTTTTTCCCATAGCCGTACCATAATATTTAAATGCCAAAGAGTACCTTTGAATACTGCGTGTACTGTGTATAATGTTTTTGCCTTCATATGTGTGTGCTCGATATGTTGGGCGCGCGCTCGCATATGTGTGTGTGTGTGTGTGTGTGTGTGTGTGTGTACTGGATGTGTGACTCTGTGTGTGTGTGTGTGTGTGTGTGTGCGCGCGTGTGCGCGCGCGTGCGTGCATGTTGTGTGTGTGTATGTGTGTGTGTCGGCGTGTGAGAGAGAGAGAGAGAGAGAGAGAGAGAGAGAGAGAGAGAGAGAGAGAGAGAGAGAGAGGGGGGAGAGATAGCACCTGCATACATATTTGCCCTTGCTGTATGAACTTTAATGTACTTAATGATTCTTTGTTTATTGCTTTACTTTGTATTTTTACTCATTTTATATTTTTGTGCGTACGCGTATGCGGGTAGGTATGTTTGGAGTGCGTGTCCGAGAGCGTGTGTTTGTTTTTGTACGTGTGTGCCTGAGTGCGTGCGTGTGTAAGTGTGTGTGTGTGTGTGAGTGTTCGTGCGTGTGTGCATGCGTACTGAATTGCGGTGTACATGAGTGTGTGTGTGTGTGTGTGTGTGTGTGTGTGTGTGTGTGCGTGCGTGCATGCGCGAGTTGTGATGTGCATGCGTGCGTACCTGAGTGCGTGTGTGGGTATGTGTGTGTGTATGTGCGTGGTGCGTGCGTGCGTGCGTGAGCGAATGCAGCAGTGCATGCAGCAGTGTGTGGTATGTGTATGTTTACATGTCTATGTCACTTATGTAGTAGATGTAGCAACGGCAAGTTTGAAAACTGGTCCTGTTACCAATAACTTCTACCGTTGGAAAATAAAGGTTCATTGTTCATTGTTCATTGTTCTCTCTCTCTCTCTCTCTCTCTCTCTCTCTCTCTCTCTCTCTCTCTCTCTCTCTCTCTCTCTCTCTCTCTCTCTCTCTCTCTCTCAGTTTGATTGATGAATATAAGAAACAACGAAATCGTGTTACATATTTAGTGAGTGCGTAAAAAAAACTGTTCTTCCAGGAAATGATTAGGGACAAAAAAGATGCAGCATCGGTGTGGAAAGCCCTGAACTTTATAACAAATGGTAAATCAGCCCCTGAAATACCATCCCATTTGTCAGCTGATATATTAAATAACCACTTCCTATCGACAGCTGAAACACTTGCTCAGTCAGCTGCAAGTAGTAACGCAGAGTACCAAGTTCATAGTGTACTGGACAAATACTGTGAGGCCAAAAATATACTGCAGACATTCATCATTTAGGATATTACCGTCGCTGAAGTCGACAAATTTATCTCTAGCATGCCGAACGAAAACTACACCGGGATGTATAGACAACAAAATCCTGAAAATGTCACTACCATATACGGTACAGGCACTCACTTATATCTTTAACCTCTGTATAAAACACAGCACGTTTCCAACTATTTTCAAAGAGGTCAAGGTAATTCCAATCCCTAAATCAAAAGATCTTGAAGATGTCAGTAACTACCGTCCTATCTCACTTTTGTCGGCCCTGTCAAAGCCCTTTGAAAAACGCACACAAAAACACATCCTCGATTTTCTAAAAAAGGGCAATTTCATAAATATTCATCAGTCCGGCTATAGACCGAAACATAAATGTCAGTCAGCACTGACACACATTGTAGACAGCTGGCTGGAATCAATAAATAAAAACCTGATGTCTGGAGCTGTTTTGTTAGACCTACAAAAAGCATTTGATCTTGTCTACCATGACATTCTCTTAAAGAAGCTAGCAGCATACCATATAAGTGAAACTGCCATAGCATTCTTTAGATCATACCTAAAAGACAGAAAACAAAAGGTATATACCCATGGAAAAAACTATAAACAAGGACAAGTTAACTACGGTGTCCCCCAGGGGTCGATCTTGGGACCTATTCTATTTATAATATTCATTAACGATTTGCCTTTGCATATTACTAACAATGATGTAAATTGCAACCTGTTTGCGGACGATACGAGCCTCCATGTTTCGGGTAAAAAAAAAAAAAAAAAAACAGCTGACATTAACCTTAGCTTTCAATGTAGTCTCAGAGAGGTTTCCGACTGGTGTAGAGAGAATCATATGGTTCTTCATCCAGAAAAAAACAAAGAGTATTGTAATCACTACACGACAAAAACACCAACGCCGACCACAGCCGTTATATTTACAACTGAACGCTAAACCAATAGAACAAGTCACAGAGCGTAAATTCTTGGGAATACACGTTGACGAACAACTATGTTGGGAGACGCATATAAATACAGTCTGTAAAACCATTGCTAAAAACACTTTCCTGTTGTCCCAGCTTAGACAAGTAACGGATACACATACTCGTAAACTGTTTTTTCATGCCCATATCAAGTCTCACGTTGATTATGTATCCACAGTGTGGGAAGGTTGTAGTGATTTTCACATGAACAGGTTAAACTCTATATATAAAAGAGCTGTTAAAATGATAGATACGCGGCCCATTCCTACCACAGACAAATTTTTAGACATCTAAACATTCTCGGCCTGCGTCAACAACTTAATTTCAACAAATGCATCCTCATGCACAATATATTAAATAACATGACACCGCAGTATCTAACCACCAAATTTATGCCACAGCAAGAACGCTTTTGTATGCCTGCGAGTCATGGATCCTCACAGCAGACATTGAAAGGAGGATACAAGCCACTGAAATGAGATGTTTTCGAAGGCTGCTTGGCATTTCATACAGAGATCACATCACGAACGTGGGAGTGGGAAGCAGAATCAGCCAAGCCATCGGGTCATATGAAGACCTTTTAGCCATTGTGAAAAAAACGCAAACTGAAGTGGTATGGGCATGTCACGCGTTCAGCAGGGCTTGCCAAAACAATCCTGCAAGGCACTGTGCAAGGAGGACGAAGGAGAGGAAGACAGAAGAAAAGATGGGAGGACAAATATCTCAGAGTGGACAGGACTGAAGCTGCGCTATACGCTAAGAATGGTAGAGAACAGAGAGGAATGGAGGGTGCTGGTTGCCAAGTCATCAGTGGTGCCCTAACGGTCGGCAAGGTTACGGGATATAGATAGATAGATAGATAAGAACGCGAACGGTCCTCAAGGAACAATACTTTACCCCTACCTCTGCCTAGAATTGACCTCTTTAAAACTAATTTATCCTTTTCTGGACCATTTGTATTAAACACTATTCCTGCACATTTGAAGACTATAGCCTCGCTTGGAATCTTTAAAACGAAACTTTTCGATTACCTGATGAGCCAGACATAACAAAACTGGTCATTTAAACAAACCCTGATGGTTAATGCTTTCGTGTAATATATGTATTTATCTATATTGTGTGTGCGTGTGTGTGTGTGTGTGTGTTTGTGTGTGTGTGTGTGTGTGTGTGTGTGCACGTGTGTGTGTGTCTGTATGGTATAAGATGAATGTTGAGTGTTACTATTATTTTGTGTAAATAATTTTTGTTGTTGTTTTTTTTTTTTGTTTGTTTGTTTGTTTGTTTTTGCATGAAATAATATGTGTAAATATAATTCATTATTATTATTTTTATTTAATCTATTTTATGTTGTAGATGTTAGCAACGGCAAGTTTGTAAAATGACGATTTGTTACTGTCAAAACTTTTTACCGTTGATAAATAAAGTTTCATCATCATCATCATCATCAACATCATCATCTCTTTCTCTCTCTCTCTCTCTCTCTCTCTCTCTCCCTCTCTCTCTCTCTCTCTCTCTCTCTCTCTCTCTCTCTCTCTCTCTCTCTGTGTGTCACCAAATTCATCGATGAGAAGAGAATGACGACTGCTGACTCTATGGTGCAGAATCTATCAGTGTGAGGCCTCAGGGTGGATCACCTGGGTCAGTGGCTGAGTGCACAACCCCTAAACCCTATACGGACTGTCACCATCCACGTTGGCATCAACAGCTGCTGGGATGGGGCTGTCAGCCAACAGACGTGGCTCAAACTTTGTGGCCTGCTGTCGGCAAAGTTCCCCAAAGCCAGACTACAAATGTCTTCCCTCCTCCCGACACGTGGCAGCCATCATCCCCTACACCGACCTGCACACGACTCAAACAAAGCCCTCAAAACTGTGTGCAAACAGGAAAAGGTCACTTTTATCGACCACACATCAACTTTCCTATCAAGCAGAGGTGCACCCAAGCAGGTCATGTATTATGATAAGCTGCACCCCAGCGACCACGGTGTTAGTGCACTGGCCCGGAACATACGACGAGCTGACCTGCCGCCGACGTCCCCGGGTGAGGACAGACGGGCCGCACAGCCGAGCAGTGGCCACTCATCCGATTCGCGTCCTCTCCCCGGGTCACAATACACTGGTGAGGACAAGCGTATTACGCAACACCACCAGCAGCCCGGGCCTGCCCCCGCCGCTCTTGATGCAGCCCCTGGTCAGGCCGCTGATAGGCGTGAGTCTTCTGCGACCAACAGCAGTGGCCTGGAGGCTTGTCGCAGGTCTCGGGCACACACCACCACCCATCTGTGTCAGGAACAGAGGCATAGTCGGCCGCTACAACTGTCCGCTGCTACGGAGTACCCTCCCTTACCATCTACTATGACAGCGAGCCATCTTTCAGCGCCTAATACCAGAGGATGGGAGAAGAGGGGATTAGCCCTCACTGCCTCCCCTCTTGATTCACATCAAGTTCAGGCGCTAAGTGTTAGCATTGCACAAGCCATATTGCAATTCTACTCACAGCAGTAACCCCCACCGCACCCCATTACCCTCCACCTCGCCGCACGCCCCCCTCCGCCCTTCCCCCTTTCCGCCCCTCCCCCCCCCCCTCCCCCGGTGTAATTAGGGAAGTTAGGGATGTTTGTTTGTTGTAGCGCAGACTGCATCATTTTGTTGGTTCGCGTTGTAGGACACTGCAAGCTGAACGTGGACATTTGTGAATTCAGTGCGAAGTGCCGTTCACATCTATATGAATATATAAAACTGTCGTTTGAAACAGTGTTCGTGACTGCTCGGGTGGACAGAGTTTCTGCGTCATTTGAATTTTCTTTTCTTTTAGGTTGTGTGCTATTTTTCTCATTTGCATTCTCTATCAGGAAATAATAAGATTATGTGTCATTTTCTTTCGTGACACAAAGACGTCAGTGACTTGACCTTTATTGTTGATGTGAAAAAACAACAACCAAACATTACAGGCCTAGCATCGTGTGTTTAGAGCGAGTGCTTACGACGTCCAGTGTTGTTCTTCACCAGAAAGATTAATTACACTGTACACGGAGTCGCTTGAAGGACTTTCTCTAGCGAGCTCTGCAGTCTCATTGACGATATTTCCGTCAAAAGTGTGGACTATAGTTTTCAATGCTACTGTCTGTCTGTGTTAATATTCATTAGTTGCACGAATCGCAGCCACACAGACTCTCACTGTTACTTGTGACAATTGCTGAAAACTAATTTTCTCCGGATTTTAATCTTTTGTTGATTCGGGGTGTGAGACATTGAAGAGTACCTGGAATATTTTAGTCCCAACGGACGTGTGTAAGCCTTCTGGAGGCCTATTTCCCTGCGTACATTGATTACGCCTCTAGTCTTTGTTTATTGTGTTTATTGCACTTAGAATAGTTTAGTTAGTGATTTTATACTTTTTATTTGTATCATTATTATTATTTTCTGTTTGGCACGTGTTACGGATACATTCTGTTAATTTTCTTCTTTTTTGTTTTTCCACAAACACATTGACTTTGCGTGAAATGAGTGGCGTAAAACTCAAGACGAAAGATCTCCGCATTGGTCATCTCAATATTTACCATCTTTGCAATAAGTTGCCTGACATATGTGTTTATCTAAATGGAGCAGACCCGTTTCATATTTTTGGACTGTCTGAAACACGTCTCAATTCAAATGTATCAGATATATCCATCCAAGTTCCTGGATTTACTGTCATGAGACGTGATCCTACAGCCCATGGACAGACAGGATTAGCTGCTTATGTTCACTCGTCTATTCAAGATTTTATACGTAGACGACATGATTTAGAAACCAAAGATATTGAGTGTATGTGGCTTGAACTGAAGGCCCCCCAATCTCCATCATTTCTTATTGGCCTTCTGTACCGCAACCCTGCTGCGAACTTTGAGTGGTATGATGATTTCCTTAGTATGTGTGATAAAGCTTGTAATCCCAACTCCAATGTCATCCTCATGGGAGACTTTAACATAGACATGCTAAAGCCTCACCATGCGTGGGACTCTACGTTAACGTTGTTGGGTCTGCAACAGTTAATCACTTCACCCACACAGATCACACAAACAACATCCACACTCATAGATCATTAATACACAACCAAGCCAGAGTCTGTTCATAATGTATCTGTCGGTAACCTTAGTATCAGCGACCACTTTCCCATCCGCTGTACGTGGTCTACTAAACTCCCTAAAGCAAAGAAAGGATGCCATACGTATAATTTTGTTTTGCACAGAGCCTGCTGATTAATTTGATATATGAATGAATGCTGTAGTGCAAAAATTGTAGAAGTTATTAGGGTTTAAAGTTGTTAAATGCACCGGTGGCCATTTTGAGAAAACAGCCTGCAAAGTTTATGTGTGCATGTCTTGCACACCTACCTTAGCAACGGGGTTCAAAGTCAACCAATCAACCTGATATTTTACATGGTGGTTCAGTAAGTCCATCACTATGTGTAAAACCTCACATTAAGTTGCTAGCTAGTCAGGATCTTGTGATAAATAGCCCCCAAAAGTGCCATACCTAATGTAAACATGACAGATTTGGGGGAAAAATGCATTTTCATATTTTGCTATCAAACTCAAGGCATAAATAATTTCAATTCTGTTTGAGCATAAAAGTATATTGCTATAATATATTTAGGCAAAACATGTATGAAAATGCTGTGTAGCACTCTTATTTAGTGGCAAATGTTATCTAAAATTAGATTGCGGACGCGTTCAAGGAACGTGAAAACCACCATCACCAAGGCAAAATAAAAACCTTCATTACAAAGACTGAATACAATTTACATCCAATTTATGAAGTTGCCAATCACTTTATTTCATTGTTTGTAATTTAAATCCACTTATAATTGATTCAAACTGAAAAGGACACTAGACAGAAATTATCCTTAAAACATGCAAAACAGAAGTCACAGTCGGCTGCCTGTTGTCCCAGACTGAAATGAACACTATTTACTACCACTACCCTGCAAAATGAAGTCACAAAAGCTAAAAACAAATCTACAAACTGAGTATTAGTAGTTCCACATTCATATATAAATTTGTAAACATGCAACAACTTAAAAAAACAAACACAATATTTACTTACAGGTTGCAGAAGAAATGTAAAAAAGGAAAGTCCTCACGTATTGCAGGCAGCATACCGCTTCACCAAACAATTCCCTTCAGTATACAATTATCTACTCAAGCACAGCAAACTACACCACACAAGCACAGTAACCACACAAGCACAGTAACCAGACAGTTGTCTTTGCACACTGGAAATCAGCTGTGAGGATGAGGGCACACAATGTCACACTTGTCGTCTCGAGCGTAGTCCTGAATGTGTTGAAATAGGTACTGTTGTATGTCTCTGAAAAGTCCAGGAACTGGTATGATGGCTGCCAGTGCCATGGTGGGGGGGGGGGGGGAGGGGGGGGGGGGGAAGTGAGCAACATGGCCAGGAACAGCCAGCACCTTGTCCTCTTCAGCGTCGGTGATGTGGGTCGTCTTGTAAAACTTAAAACACCTTTCCATGGCGACTGAACCTGAAGCGTCCAACAGTCTTGATCCCATTCAAGCTCCTCGTTGTCCTCCTATGCACAGTTTTTTAAATAAAGCGCACCAGGCGGTCTGTGTCGTGGAGCGTCAAGCTGAGGGTGTTGTTTTTTTGCCCCCAGCCTTCTGTCATGTTGGCATCAGTCCCTGTGTCTGGTTGTACTTTGAAAGGCGTGTCAGGATTCTTGGCTGATACTGAAAACAGAAACAAAAACAGTAATGAAGTCAGAAAACAGCAACAAAAACAATAATGAAGTCAGAAAACTGAAAGAAAAACAATAATGAAGTCGATGAAAATAAACTGTCATTGCTCACTAGACACAACACATGAATTTGCATGATTCTGTTTAGTGCTTAAAATAATGTATTATACATACCCAGCGTTCATGCTGCACTGTCTTCAGTCCGTTCCGCATGCACTCACTCAGAATGCTGGGGATCATCCACTCCTTTGCATCTGAACAAAATAGTACAAAATCATTTTAAACTGTCTGTTTATGTGAGCCATTTCTGTATTGCCATTAGTAGTACAATTAGCCTATTCATCTTCTGTTGAGAGTTGGTCACACACACACACACTCCACACACAAACACACACTCTACACATACACTCCACACACACACACACACACACACACACACACACACACACACACACACACACACACACACACACACACTAATGATCATACATCTGCATTCAGAAATGATGCACATACCTCGATCCATGTGTTGAAGTGAGAGTTGAAGACTGTGTGATGCAGCGGTTGCTTCTTCGCTTGTTTCTCGATCGGCCGGTTCAAACTCAAAATTGTTGTATGAGAAGCTATCGTCGTGATGAGAATCGGCGATGAAATAGTCTGTGATCAGGTCGCTCAATTCTTTCTGATCTGCAGGCGTTTTTTTGCCTGATTTACAATAGTTTAATCGAGTCTTGCTTTCATTTTCGCGTGTTGTAAACAGACAAAAAGTGAACAGCGGAACAGGATGCAGTTGTGTCCCTTAGTCTTGTCTCAGCCAATGAGAATTCGTGTAACTTCATCGTTACCATGCAGCTAAGAGTTCTACTCTCTGATTGGTCAGAATTGAACATTTGTGTACGCCCTTTTTTCCTTATTTGGGAGGAACACATCCGTGTAATGTAGAACACGACCCAAGCCCGCGAAAGTGCGGACAAAGGCCTTTCCAACGGTATATAACTTGATGGGGTTCTGTAGGGGATGCAACGTGTTCTGTTATGTTAAAAATGGGTCATTTTGCACAAAACAAAAGAATAATTGGGGCCGAGCTCAGACTTTTAAAATCATTTTAACCTATTTAATGGCATTTTTCATGATAAAGATTTTAACCATACGATACTTTGGTGTATGTAGAATACATTTCTGCAAAAAAGTGAAAATGACCCAGATTGACCCCCACCACATATTACTGCGTGTAGCGCCGATCGGCTCGCTGCGAGTTAAGACTGGTTTCGTGAGAGAGGGTCACATATCACCTATCGCTCCTTTAAAAGTTTTAATGAAAGCGAGTTTCTGTTTGATCTTAACAGCGCACCTTTTGATGAAGTATTTAGTAAATCTGACCCTGACAGCGCTCTGTCTGTTTGGTATACCATCTTTCTTAAGATCTTAAATAAACATGCGCCCCTGCGGAGGAGACGCGTAAAACACGCATCACTCCCGCCGTGGCTTACTCAAGACATCATTCAAGCCATGAGGGTGAGAGATGATCTGAGACAGCAGAAGTGCTTCACTGAATTTAAGCGTGAGCGCAATCGCGTAAAATCTCTTGTGCGACAGGCTAAAAAATCGTTCATTGATCTAAAAAAAACCTAAAAAAGATTTGCAGGCGCAAAAATGTACACAAAAGATGTAAGAAGCAAACTGATGCAAATATATAGAACAATCACCGAGTTGTTAATGGTTTTCTGAGCGCCTAATTTTAGAAAACGCACGAAAACGTGCAATTATTTTGTTGCATGGCCATGTTGCACTACTGACGTGTGCCTCCACATCCGGAATCTGGATGTAGTTCCGATGACGCGCGATATGGGTAGCGTCTGTATGTAACTACCGGACGTGCCGGGCAGCTTTAATCAAGATAACAGACCGGCCCTTCGGAAACTGTTACTACATATGGGAAATGAGTGGCATCTAATTAACGGAACCGTTGGCACGCGGGGATGCCATAATCACGTAACGGGACCGGCCCTAAACGAGGGGCGGGTCCTAAGTGGGAAGATGATTGATAAGGGCAAGGGTATATACATACTGGGGGACACAACACGGGGCACACAACGCACGGGACACAACAGACAACACACAACGAGAGAGGGAACACAACGAGAGGAGAGTGAGAGAGATGGACGAAAGTAGAAGAGAGAGCAAATAGTGAGAGAACGACCGAATTGTAGTCTGTGCTTGGTCTTGCCCAACCCCAGACAATGCTCTTTAGACTGAAATAAACACGAGAGAAAACCATTCAACTCCATGTAGACAACCAATTCCACTCTCTGTGCGAACGATAGCGAATCTTACCAAAAAGGTACGTGATTCGTAATCTTGATAGCTCAAATAAATATCGGATCGTTTCCTACGATCAATGCATGCATGCTCCCATACAACAACACAACCAAAATCGTAACATTACCCCCCTTTTTAGAATGAAATTTCACAAAATTTCTTCTCAAATCTCAAAATACGGTTGTGGCTGTGTTAACCTACACAAAACCCTAAATAAATACAATTTCACATCCAAAGGAAATCAAATCAACTACTTTAAAATAATCGTCTCACAGTTCCTTTAAACTGTCATGAGCGCAGACATGTCCCTTTAAATTCTCACGGACACCGAAATGTTTCTTTAAACTGTTCTGGACAGGTAATCCGCTCCAAAATTATGCGAACCCTTGATTAAACTAAAAATTAAAGCCAGAGTTCATTTCTGGAACATCGCCAAATCATGAGACGGATACAGTTCAGACAGTTCAAGGGTTACTGGTCCTGGGTCGAACACTAACGGTTTATGGGATGTATGATAGTCCATATACACCAAATTGGATCTCTCTGGTTTCTTCGCGATGACCACTGGCGATCTGGAATCTATGACGACTCCCAAGTCCGGCGTCTCCCCAACATTCTTCCCCAGTGCCTCTCTCGTGTTGTCAAACAGACGACATGGCTCGTCGCCATCCAGCTCGTTCGATATCGGACCAACCTCACGCTAGACAATATCCGCAATCTCTGAGTCGGGCGCAAATCGATGCCCGAACTACATAGATTGGACTCTAAGCTTTACTTGCTGTGCCTGGGCCAAGTGTCGGTAAGACTGAACGTCCACCACACCCTCCTGGTGGCAGAGTTCACCAAAATCGAATAGGTTCTCGTCGTCTGGTCTCTCAGTGTCAGCAGTCAGACACACTGACGCAGCTTGTGGTTTGCTCTGACGGCCACTCTCGACGTATGTCTTTAGTAGATTCGCATGGTCAGTATTCGTTTTGTTGTTGACTCCAACTCCGTAGTCAAACACGCATGGTCCGCTATCTCGCATGTCCAGTGGCATTCGGCATATTTCTGATTCTTGTTCATGCCGCAATCTCAAACTGGTTCTGATGACTGACCTTCAGGTCTTGCTCCCATTCCTGTTGAACGTTATCCAGCCCTCTGCCGAAATCGTCGACGACCTTTTTGTCTTCTACGTTCGCACTCCAGCTCCTGGTTCTCTCTTCCCTTCTCCTCCTCCTGCAGCTCTGACATCTCCTGTCACAGAGGAGCTCCGTCTCGCTCATGTCCCTCGTTCATCTGGATTTTCGGCGACCCCATCTGATCATTGTGGCGGCGCTCGGCATCGTGCTGTCGATTGTCCAATTCCTGCGCCTGTTTGTACTGCAGATGGTCAATGGCTGCTCGCTCTTTTGATTCTAACTTATCTCGATCGCTGGCCACGGTCACGTCCATCTGGTTCTGCAGTCGCTCCAGCATCTTGCGCTTCTCTTCCTCCAAATTGTATCTATTCATCATGGCTCTTTTCATATTGTCAGCCACTTTTAGAGGGATGGTATGGTGATTCTTCTCCTCCTGACTTCTCTTATTAACGGCACAGGTTTCAGGTCTACACTCCGGATCTGGATCTTCTACGTTTCTGTCGCCGTTTACATTTCCGATGATAAGGTCGTAGACTGGTGTCTTCACGCACAACGCCTTCACCTCTCCTGTTAGATACGGGGTGTTGACACTGACCTTAGCAAGGGGGTTGACTCTCCCACTTCTATCGGCCAAAACGAGGGTTGTCCACTCCTGTAGCTTCTGGTCGTCAGCTACTAAGTCCTCTCTAACGATGACGCAGCTACAACCAGTGTCTCTCAGCACTTTCACTGATGTGTTGCCGACGAATCATGACACCACGGGCATGTTCGGTACTTCATTCCCAGGCAGCGCGATGTTTGAGACTGGTAAGAATGTAGCCCCATCGCCAACTGGGATGTGTCCCTTCTTTTTGAAACATTAAATCAGCTCCGGTGTCACTCGCCCTTCTCCAGACTCAAAGTCACTGGATGACGTCACATCATTGGCTAGTACAGCGGCGGCTCTGTGTTGAGACGTGGTACTGCTTCTGCCTGCTATCCCGCGATCTTGGTTGGGTCTTCTCGTGTTATCGCCCCGGGGAACATCCTTGGAAGGACATCGTATAGCCTTGTGTCCTTTCTTTCTACAAAGAAAACACTTCAGGCTCTCCATCCGCATGTGTTTTGGGAGGTCTCTGACGTTGTGGGTTTCCTCTGCTGGTGTGGATCCGCGCTGCGGCTTACTGGGCCTGAACTTTATGGTGTGGGCGTCCAGGTATCTTTGAGCGAAGTCTGCTAGGGCCTTCAGGGACTGGTCTTTTTGCTTCTTCAGGTGGGTGGCCAGGTCCTTAGAATTTTCAGGAATGTCTACATCTCCGATGTCGCCATCTCTGCGTTTCACTGCTAGCTGTTTTCCCCTGCTACCCTTTCCACTGAGCCAACTGAAGAAGTCCCGTCCGAAGTGCCAAAATGTTACGTGTTGAGTCGTAGTCGTAGTATGATATCACACCAGACTCCCGCACGTAAGGGTCTTAAAAAAAAAAAAACACCTTCCCTCAGCTGCAACCCGTCACAATGTTGGCTTAAGGATGTAGACCACACTGGAGTAACAATTTCAACAGTATTGTTTGCAGCGATGCGATCTCCAAACAACGCATTCATGAATGCACCAACACTGATACAATGTCTCCTCTACAATGTATCCACGCTTTTGACACACTGTGGCTATCATACAATGTAAACACTATACACTGCATAATTCCATCACTGATAATAAAGAGTTTCGGTTAGATGTTCCGTTCTGATTGGTTGTGTTGTAAGAATTTGCTAGATTATTCTGGAAAATTATTGATGGAAAAGAACATTCTATAATAGACTACAAAATTCGACTGCTAATTTCAACCCCAATTTTGGGAAACCCCGGTGTGTAATGACGTCACAAAAAACTACGCTACACAGTTCACGACCTTGCCCGATTTCTCCGGAAGTTTCACGACTTTTCGTAACACATACTGGCTGCTAACTTCATGCGCACAGAACAAAACGGTAATTATTCGAGCGGTTTCTAGACTCTTCAGGATTCAACTGCATGTATCAAACTACAATCATCGATTTCGATGGTCTACTCATTAGATGGCATATTAGTTTAACTTAATAGTTCGACCAGAGTGGCCCCACAAATCTTGAACTATCAAAGTCGATCTATCATTACCTCTCCCCAGCAAGTTAAGGCTGAGTGGAATAACAACACGTTCACACGATCCGTTGATTCATATTGTTCAAAGACGAGTTGTGAATCATTGTGCTAATGGACAACAGAAGTATCACTTAGTCATACGATTTGTCTCATTGCATCACTTGTTTCTTGTTCTGCTTTGCTTTATCCCAGCCTGCGATGCCGGACAGTACGGACATGACTGTAAAGAGCCATGTAGCAATGGATGTAACGGACCCTGTAACACAGCAGACGGCACATGTACGTGTCTGACTGGGTGGACAGGAGACAGATGTCAGGGTAGGTGCATCATTCAAAATGTTATTCTTATGCACGTCTAGTTAGAAATAGTTGACCGGTAAAACATGGTATTGACACATGTACTTGCATTCCAGCCTAATGCACAATTCGTTCATTGTTAACTCATACTTTGAAAAATGATTAATAAATAATAACGATGAAAATACCCCGTCTCGCTGTCTCCTTGAACTCACCAGTATGACAAAGTGCGCAAAATTAATTTTCTTTTTGTGCCACATAACAGTAATGTCACATCAGATGCATGACCGCATTTTAGTACAGTGTGCTGGTTTGATGTCCTCTTGAAACTGACTGCTTCACTTTAGTGTGTGAGGTGGGCTTGTGGGGAGCGGCCAACTGTTCTGTCAACTGCACCCATTGTGCTGGGGACGGTTCTTGTGACATGACCACTGGAGCTTGTGTACATGGCTGTACTGACCCAGGCTGGAAGGCCCCCAATTGCGTGGATACATGTAAGCGGTCTACAGGACGTGATGACTTGTTTCTCAAGATTTATCATTTTGCGATTAACCCTTGTAGCCCCAAGGTCCCATTTCTCAAACTTTGGAGGTGTTGCCTAACGACTATGTACCAGTTGCAGGAGATGGCTTGCCCATGATAATTAAGAATAAGAATAAGAATAAGAGTACTTTATTATCCTGGAAAGAGAATGTTGGTTGTGGTACATTTATAACAAATAGTACAAACAAGACATGAAAACATTATAACATAATTATGAACATTTTCTCCCTGTACTTACACAGCTAAAAATTCCAAATGGACATAAGTAAACACTACAAAATCTTTACACATAGCTCTTACACATCTCACACATAAAGGTCTTTTATGAACTGAACTGAGCGGCACTTATACATTCACACCCACCTCTACACATGCATCCATAATACGCGTGTTTCAACCTAATCCTAACCCTCACTTCTTTGTATACAAATGTCTCAATACATTATTACACATTATTATACAAGCTGCGTAATTAAAATCTACCTTAGTAAAATAATTAGTGGGTATACACTCAGTAACAACAATACCAATATATCCATATTCACCACCAAATAAACACAATATAATCACTTCTCTAAACTCAACAAGCTCCATTCCTACCGATTGCACAGGTAAAGGACGATAGGGGGAGGAGTTAGGTTTGGGTATGCATGGGTGTACTTACAGATTGCATAGAGTGATGGATTTGGGGATGAAACTGTGTAATAGTCTGAGTGTCCTAGCTTTGTGCGTGCGGAGTCTGCGGCCAGAGGAGAGGAGTTCATAGAGGTGGGCAAGGACATGAGATCTGTCTGAAGCTATCCGCCTACCCGTTCTCACCACACGCTGTTCATACAGGGACTCCACACTGGTTTGCTGACTGCCAATCACTTTGCTGCAGATGTTTACCATTCGTGCCAGGGTGTTCTTGTTCTTCACACTCAGACCTCCATACCAGCACACAGAACCGAAAGTGACGACAGACTCAATAAAAGAGCAGTAGAAAGTTTGAAGGACAGAGGGGTTCACATTCAGCTTCCTGAGTTTCTGGAGGCAGTAGATGCGTGACTGACATTTTTTTTGTGTATGAGGGTGGTGTTTGCCTTAAAACTTATCATCTATAACTGTTCCAAGATACTTATACTCAGTCACACGCTCAACAGACACAACATCAATCATCAGAACAGGTACGTGGGCAGGGTTTCTTCGAAAGTCTATCAGTAATTCCTTGGTCTTACTCACATTTAGGTCTAGAAAATTATCTTTACACCAAACACTAAAACGTTCTACTTCTGCAAAGTAAGTCGCATCATTATTGGAGATATCTTCTAAGGCAGTTTCATCCGAGTATTTTATAAGAAGGGTAGAGTCAGTGCCACTACAATCGTTAGTGTAGAGTGTGAACAGCACAGGTTGTGCAAGATTAGCTCAAAGGCTCCAAGCTAATTTGGCACTACGCTTGAATAATCATGGTCAAGACATCTCCTGCTGTAGGAATCCAGGTCTAAAAGGGTTAAGATGAGACTTGGGAATTTCTTTCTGTTGACATTTTTTTAACCCACTCGTGCATGCCGTCACAGATAATTTAGAAAGTACTGGTGGCTACATGAACAAGGTTATTAGAGTGTGTTATCCGTAAACAATATAAACTCAACATCGCTTATCAGAAGATCAGATATAACAAAATACGAATTTAACAACGCATTAGCAAAGGTTCCGCCCTCACTTGTTCAATGCCGTTTGTAAAGTGAGTCATTTTTAACACGGTCGGCTCTACAAAAATGTCGTTGATAACAAATCTCGGGTCCTGATGGCATTGCTGTTCGTCCCTGAAGAGCTCAAGTTCATAACAAAATAACTAACTAAATAAATAAATTAAAAGAACTGACATTTTCTGGTGGTAAAATCAACAGTATTTATTCTACATTAAAATGATAAGCAGGGCACTTAAGCCATACTAAAAGCAGCCTTTGTCGATATATCATGAATTCATACATTAACCCATTCAGCCCTGACGCACTACAGCAGGAGATGGGTCGACGATGATAATTCAAGGGTAGTGCCAGATTAGCTAGGCGTTTGTCGGCGCCAAGCTAATCTGGCCCTTCCCTTGAATTATCATGGTCGATCCATCTCCTGGAACAGATGCATAGTCGTTAGATGTCGCCTCCAAAATTTGGGAAATACGTGCGTCGGTCTGAATGAGTTAAAATTATCAGCAGTGCTCTTCAGATCTACCGAAAGCAGTCCTGTGTCGTTATATCATGAATTCATAAATAAAAGAAGTCACTTCGATTGCAGCAAACCTAGTTTATAAATAACAAAAATATAAAAATCTTACTCCCTACTAATTTATTACAGGCTGCGTTTACTGTATCTTATATTCCAGTGGTGGCCGCCGCCGTCAGTTCAAACGTTGCAGGTGCTGCTGGTGGTGCTGTTGGCGGCCTCGTGGCCATCACCATTGTCGTTGTTGTCATCGTTGTCTACAGGTGAAGATTTCTTATGTTTTTCAGGCATTTGCGAACACACGAAAACTGTCATTTGATACTAAGACCTACTTTATTGTCAAATTAATTTCGTTTACCTCCCCGCAACAACTCGTTAACACTCTGATGATTGCTTCAGTAACAGTTTCATTTGTCATGTTTTCATTCTTATATAATTATGTTGTGACTATTAGCTGTGTGTGATAAGGGTGTGATATTATGTTAGTTTTTAGTAACTGACATCAAGACAACATTCCAATGTTTATATTGTACTTTTTACAGGAAAACATATCGCAGTAAACTTTGTTATCATTCCTACGTCACACAACCAATTCCTTTAGCGCAAACCGAACCATACGACCTCGCTATCAAACACCTTGTAGCGATTAATGGCGGACTTCCTGTAGCCCTTTTTGTGGCGCGTCTTTTGTGATCAGATTTGTTCTATAAAAGAGCATCAAAGCGTTCTAAAGTTACTTAGTGTTCTTCGAAACAACATGCACACTACTGCAGTTGCTTGTAGCACACATTTGCATACATATTGTGTAACAGACCGCTAAAGACAAAATCTTTGTGAAATTGGAAGTATGGGGGCATCCTGTCTCGGAAGACAATGGAGTATATGCGCTTGCTGGGTCAGTCACTGGAGTGACCTCTCCAGGGCGCAAGCCTGGGCGAAGTGTATGGAGATCCTGGGGTGCCCAGTCGTCAAGATCCCCCTCTCGGCCTCGCTGATGTATCCAAAGGAATGCAAAGCAGTACGTTTGGCACCAGTTTGGCTGCAGGAGCTGCCAGAACAGTGCGTGAATACAGGCAGCTGTCTGCCTTCGGGGCTCCACTCCTGATTTGAAGGGTTTACTCCCCCACATTTGGCCGTTGGATCCAACCTAATCTCCTCCGTCCTCTAGCCGTTGGCTGTCAGAAACAGCTCATCCGCCTAGTGGTGCAATGTGAACACCACCCCCTCACGTGGTTTAGCCCACCAGCTGAGGTGGTTTGCCAGGGTGTGGCGCTTGGAGCCAGCACGTGAGAGATTAAGGAGATGGATGAGGACCAGTGATGCCCGTCCGTCCTATGTAGGACGCAGCTGCCGAACAGCAAAGGTGCTACCTCTATCCAGAGCCCCCTACACCCCCTGGAATTGGAAGTATATTAGTGTCCTATACGGCTATTTTACTGAAGAATTTTAAAGTTTTTGAGGCAAACAGTTACAAACCTTTTCCATTGCATTACACTGACAATTTGTAAATAATGCACCTGGTCTTGCAGCCGGCAACATCATAAAAGATATTTTCTCACACACCTCTTTCTCCGCTGTCTTTGAACTCAAAAGCTTCATCACACACGTGTGATACAGCTTTAGCCTATCACTCGTGTGTGATACAGCCTTGGTGTGTGAACGGCCACGTATGCACAGAATTGTCATGTACAAAGTCTGGTCAACTTAAAGGTGCGGGCACAAGCAACATTGAAACTCGTGGTCTTTAATAGAGTATTACATCGGTGTTCAGGTGATACAGATAATCTCACTCGAGTGGTTTTAAAGCCTTATCCTACTCGCTTTCGCTCGTAGGATAAGGTTTTAAGAGCACGACAGTGATATTCTCAGTATCACCTAAACACCGATGTAAGAATCTATTTCTTACGCACCCTTGTCTTTGCATAATTCCGATGTGTGTTGCTTTGCGGCACACGTCTAGTCACAACTCGGCCGCCATTGTGTCTTTGCAAAGATCTTAACGTAATTTACTTTGTAATGTGACGTCAGTATTTTGCATGCCAGACAAATGTTCCTACAGGATGATGTAATAGCGCAATAAAGACACCAAAGTGCCAGTCGTCAGTATTAAATTAATGACGTCATTGCACGTGAGCTGAAATTAGGTCAAGTTTCAATATGTCCTGTGCCCGCACCTTTTTGTTGACCAGACATTGTACAAGACAATTTTGTGCCCTCGTGGCCGTTCACGCAACATGGCTGTATCACACACGTGTGATAGGCTCAATCTGAATTACACGTCTGTGATACAGCATTTCCGCTCAAAGGCAGCAAAGAAGGAGGTATGTAAGAAAAAAAACTTATCCTACTCGCTATCGCTCGTACAATACGAGTTTAAAACGACTCGAGTGAGATTCTCATTATCACCTAAACACCGATGTAAGACTCTATATTTCTTACACACCTCCTTTGCTGCCTTTGAGAGGAAAAGCTTTCAATATGTCCTGTGCCCGCGTGGCTGTCTCAATTGTGTGTGATAAAGCCATGGTGCGAGAACGGACACGTGTGCACAATATTATTTTGTAGAAAATCTGGTCAAAAAGAAAATACGGGCACACAAGATATTGAACTTGAACTTACTTTCAGATTACGCGCAACGACGCTATTTCATAGTGAGGACTGCCACTCAGGCGTCTTGTATTGTACTTGTTACGTCAACATGTAGGAACAATTGTCTGACGTACAATATATTATCCACGTCACATTACAAAGTAAATGACGTAATGTTCTTTGCAATGGCGGCTGTGTTGTGGTTAGACGTGTGCTAAAACCAACTCACATCTGATTTATTTTAAGAAATAGGTGAGTACCATCAGTCTATCACTATAAGTGTGCAACACGTCGACAGCACATATAGTAACATGTAACTTTAATCGACGTGTAATGCTCGATCGCCCTATCTTGAAGGCTCCGTGTTGACATAAAACACAAGCACCCAGATTTCAAAGAACAAAGAACCAGGCCGGCATGATGGGAAGGTTGCGTAGAAATCCCCGACACTACGTCATTATCTTAGGCAAGTTGAAAAAAATGTAATCAGATAGTATGCAACATGGCGACCAATATGGTCATTGTCTGATGCTGGATTTCTTTTCCGAAAAAAATAAGATCGAAGACGAAGAGAAACGACGTGTTAAAGGAACATGGACGGTAACGGTTCGTCTCTCTGATAATAATGAGACCGGTGGTGAGCAGGATTTGTTTTTGTTTGCTTTGTTAAATCAGTAAAAAAAAAAAAAAAAGGGGGACAAACTCGTAGCCTTTTCTTTTGTCATCTCCTGCAGCCATTTGCTCCCCCCTCTAACCCCTACTCTACACACACACACACACACACACACACACACACACACACACACACACACACACACACACAGAGACACACACACACACACACCACGCAAAATCCTGCACTGTACAACACACGTATTTTTTTCAAGATTACATGACGTTTACATGTCAATACGTCATAAGACAAACATTTTATTACGCAAACGATTTCCGTGTATCTAGCTCTTGCCGTTTTTTTTTTAACCAGTGTGCTCTCGACACCCTGTCTTAAAATAGACACTTAGAAAATACCTGTTCACACGCGCGTCGCCAACGACACTAGGCGTCGACTTTTTCGATAGGCGTTGCACACCTATAGTAACAGACTTTTGGTGCGTAAGAAATATATTCTTACATCGGTGTTTAGGTGATACTGAGAATCTCACTCTCGTGGCCTTAAAACCTTATCCTACTCGCTTCCGCTCGTAGTCTAGGGTTTAATACCTCTCTAGTGAGATTCTCAGTATCACATACACACCGATGTAAGAATCAATATGTATTGCGTCAGACGACTATTATGTGTTACACGTATATTATTTTGATGTCAGTCATGTCTGACGTGACTTCAACTTGATTTGTTATAAAAATACTGGAGGAGTGAAAACAAATACGCTATTGGTAGCAGGGGAGACCTTCGGGGTACAATGGTTCCTTTAACCTCCGTCAGGCCCGCAAGAGTCCGTGCAGCGAAACCCTGCTACCAATAAATTATGATATATTTTCTTATCTTATCTTATCCTATCCTCATGCCTCATTTGCGTGGAAACATTTCAAAGGATGTACTGCCGACTGTCTAAAACATTAACCCGTTCACTGCCAGCGAACTCAATATTACAAATCTGAACCCATAACGCATTTAACGTCAATATTGCCTTCCGTCGACGCAACAAGATTACGAAATAGGGCCAGCAAGAGGCACTGAACCACATGAGCCCCGAGATGAGGGGATTCTTGATCGAGGTCCGATGCCTCTTGCAGTAGGGTGCGTTTTACCTTTTATCGACAGGGAAGGGGTTAATCGATTAGGATAATGTGATAAAATGAGATATGGCCCAGTCTTGAAACGTAAAAACAGTTTCTACACCACCTTGTAAAATGTTAATGGTCTTGGAGAAGTAGGGCCCATGAGTACTTTCATGTGATGAGAGCCGAGAAGAGGTGTCGGGTCAGAGTGTAACTCCCTTGATGATTTTCATACTTTGATCCTAAATATAGCAGGTAAGAGAGAAGCAGTATATATTTTCAGGAGAGACAACTTGAAATGCTGCAAATATATTTAAGTCCTTTAGCCGTAACCCTTTTAGCGCCAAGGGTGCATTTCCCAAGTTTTGGAAGTGTTACTTAACGACTGATTGCATTGACCATGATAATTTAAGGGTAGTGCCACATTAGCTTGCCGCCTTCAGGCGTTAAGCTAATCTGGCACTACCCTTGAATTATCATGGTCAATCATCTCCTGCTGTAGGATGTTGGCGCTGAAAGGGTAAAGGACGATAGAGTTTGCCGGAAAAGACGCGGTATCGTCAGCAGCAGTCAAGGGGTTAATGCATTATGAAATCGTGCAGCTCCAGAAGACGGACATCGCAAATTTGAATTGTGTCTTGGTCTGGCTGTTATAATCTAGTTTCATGTACAGACGCCGGAGGAATGCGAAGGAAAGAGATCCCAATGACAGCGACACACGAGGAAAGGCCGAACCTAACTCCAGAGAGACGCTAAACTTGTCACCCATCGAGTCAACAGGTAACTGAAGAGGCGTCCGTGTCGCAGCTCACGTCAAATATAATGCTGTCAATTATTTCGAATAAATGTAGGCTTGTTAGGCATAGTGTTCTGTCGAATTAGTCGGCATCTTGTGTTTTCATTGACCTCTGATAACCCTTTGGCTGTCCGTAACGCTTTTGTCTGGTTGATCCGTTTACGAATCAGTTTGGCCAAAACAAAACAACAACAACAACAGCAACAACAACAACAATAACAACAACAAAAACCGGTGCCGACTGCCATTAGGGTTAAATACTAAATTGTAATGACAATTCGTGTTTGTATCTTAACTTATGCTGTTTTGTTGCCACCTAACTGTTGACTGGATGGCCTCTTTTTTTACATCCATACTAATGTCTGCTTCTGTCTTCATTTGTGACAGAATCTGGGAGGGCAGGAAGAAGCAAGCGTGACAAACCACAAGCGCCTGTCAAGCCCATGATGAGAAGTCAAACGGACGGCGAGAAATCTGCCGAACATGTTTATGGAAACGTACCCGCGGGTAGGTCTAACGTCAAATCCGACCATCCTCCAGCTCCTGCCCCCAAACCCGGCCTCCAAGAGAACACTTACACGAATGTACCAAATCCATCACCTGCAAGTCAGCCCCCAGCAGCAGCCAAAGCCAAAGCAACCAAGAAAGGGAAGCCTACAGGCGATGATGGACGGGATGATCTGGATGATGTTCTAGCTGACGAGGCGGACGACACCTACAATACTGCAGATCTGTACAGCAGTTACAAGAATATGGCCACCAGACCCGAGCTGGACGTCCTTCAAGACTACCTTCTGAGCGCCTTGGCTTCTGGAGAGGTGCTTAGTCAACAGTTTGCGGTAAGTTTTGCGTTTGCTTAGATTCCCCATGACGAATTAAAGCATAGGCCCAGACAGCCACCAACGAGCGAGCAGAAAATTATCCCTACCTGGATCATCGCATGCGAAGAAACAGGCGTCGCATCATCATCATCTCTTCATCATCATGATCGTTATCATCATCGCCACCGGTCATCGTCGTCATCATCAATATTAAAATATAGTAGCTATGCATGAAATGAAAAATTCCACCGTTCATTTGTAATGTTAACCTGGGGCGAGTACAAGAACCCTTTCACCGTCGGTAGCGGTTCTTGTCACCATGATTCCTGCCGGATGTCGGGGTGTTGTTATTCCTGCAGGATGTCGGGGTGTTGTTATTCCTGCAGGATGTCGGGGTGCTGTTATTACTGCACGAAGTCGGGGTGTTGTTATTCCTGCAGGATGTCGGGGTGTTGTTATTCTTGCCGGATGTCAGGGTGTTGTTATTCCTGCAGGATGTCGGGGTGTTGTTATTCCTGCAGGATGTCGGGGTGTTGTTATTCCTGCAGGATTTCAGGGTGTTGTTATTCCTGCAGGATGTCGGGGTGCTGTTTATCCTGCAGGATGTCAGGGTGTTGTTATTCCTGCAGGATGTCTGGGTATTGTTATTTCTGCAGGATGTCGGGGTGCTGTTATTCCTGAAGGATGTCGGGGTGTTGTTATTCATGCAGGATGTCGGGATGCTGTTATTCCTGCAGGATGTCGGGGTGCTGTTATTCCTGCAGGATGTCGGGGTGTTGTTATTCTTGCAGGATATCGGGATGTTGTTATTCCTGCAGGATGTCGGGGTGTTGTTATTCCTGCAGGATGTCATGGTGTTGTTATTACTGCAGGATGTCGGGGTGTTGTTATTCCTGCATGATGTCATGGTGTTGTTATTCCGGCAGGTTGTCGGGGTGTTGTTATTCCTGCAGGATGTCGGGCTGTTGTTATTCCTGCGGGATGTCGGGGTGCTGTTATTCATGCAGGAATCATGGTGACAAGAACAGCTAACGACGGTGAAAGGGCCCTTGTACTCACTCCAGGTTAACATTACAAATGAACGGTGGGATTTTTCACTGTTATTCTGATTACGTAATTGTGGCCGATCCTGCCAGCGACAAACATTGGTACTGCAGTTGCAGAGGCTGACGAAAATTAAAGCCTCTTGCATAAAGCGCCATATGTCATTGAAATATGTTTGGCAGTAATGCTTCTGCGAACTAAAAGAACCGACGGGACTTACAGTAAGTAAATGTTTGACGACAACACTAACCACAATAACTACACTAACACGCATTCTCGTATACCATACCCAAGCGCTAACCAAGTCTGCGTTTATTTCACTGTACAGAAGTTCGCCAAGGGAATGAAATTCCCCCACAATGAGGGGATGAGTGATGGAAACGTGTGCAAAAACCGCTTCAAGGCCATGTGTGCATGTAAGTGACTCCCTCTCTGAGACCTGCTCCAGGCAGCAACAGTTTGAAGAGTTCGCCATATTTTCTCATACATGTTCTTAACTCGTTCAGTCAGACGGCTGTACTCCCCACATTTTGGAGGCGTCATCTCATTGCTATGCACCAGTTGCAGGAGAAGAATCGACAATGATAATTCAAGGGCAGTGCCAGATTAGCTTGGCGCCGACAGGCGCCAAGCTAATCTAGCACTACCCTTGAATTATCATAGTCGACCCATCTCCTGCTGTAGTGCGTCAGGACTGAATGGGTTAATATGTCTTACAAATATTGCAGGAAAAAGGCGCTAACTTTGCATATTACACGCTTGGCAGTCACCTTTTTGGTCTGGCGCTAACTTGGCTTATAAAATTTGAATGTTGTAAAAAATGAAAGATCTATCCACGCTAGATTTTTTTGGTCTGGCGCTAACTTGGCTTATAAAATTTGAATGTTGTAAAAAATGAAAGATCTATCCACGCTAGATTCTTTTCATTTGTACGAAGAAGTGTTCAACCGACCTGTACCATGGGCAGTACAAAACTTCTGTGGCGTGTCAAGTGTGCTTAGTTACATGGGTTACGGAAAGAAGAGATGAACGTGTTAGTTAAGGCAACACAACATTGAACACATGTTGTTAAGGCAGATTCTACCAAACAAAGCCCGCCCTGGAGCGGATCATTTGACTCATTCAGCCCTGACGCACTACAGCAGGAGATGGGTCGATCATGATAATTCAAGGTTAGTGCCAGATTAGCTAGGCGCCTGTCGGCTCCAAGCTAATCTGTCACCGCCCTTGAATTATCATGATCGATCCATCTCCTGCAACAGGTGCATAGTCGATAGATGACGCCTGGAAAATTTGGGAAATACGTGCGTCGGACTAAATGAGTTAAGAAAGAAAGGTGCTGCTATTCGTGCGGCCTTCAAATGAAAAATTAATCCTTAAAAAAAAAACACTCTTCGGAAGAAAAAAGACAGAACAGTTTACGACATTAAAATGAGTTTTCCTTGTTTTCCGAAGTGTGTTTATTTCTTGGTCATTTCCTTCCGTTTTACAACTTGAAAAGAACTTTTTGGGTCAGCACTTCAGGAGAACTAAATGCTGATCATGGTTGTCCATCAGGGTAGTCGTTTGCATCTTTGTGCTTAGGTGTGTTACACGAATTACGCTTTTTATCGTTCCAAGACGACTTCAATCGAGTGCACCTGAGCAGACCCAAAGGTGACCCCGAATCAGACTACATCAACGCTTCATACATAAAAGTAAGTTTTAGGATCTACGCGACTTTAATATAATAATAATAATAACAATAATACTAAATAATAATAATAATAATAATAATAATAATAATAATAATAACAATTTATCATAAATCCATCAGTTTTCTTTTTACAATCATGCTAATTAATGGGCGTTGATTGACAATAAATTAGTTGTTTTCTGTTTTGAGGGATGCCGCAGCGACAAACAGTACATCGCTACTCAGGGTAAGCCATCTCTCTCTCTGTCTCTCTCACTCTCTCTCTCTCTCTGTCTCTGTCTCACTGTGACGATGTCAATGCCTCAACCGTTGATAAATAAAGCTTCATTGAATCATTGTCTCTGTCTCTCTCTCTCTCTCTCTCTCTCTCTCTCTCTCTCTCTCTCTCTCTCTCTCTCTCTCTCCCTCTCTCTCTTTCTCTGTCTCTCTCTCTCTCTCTCTCTCTCTCTCTCTCTCTCTCTCTCTCTCTCTCTCTCTCTCTCTCTCTCTCTCTCTCTCTCTCTCTCTCTCTCTCTCTCTCTCTCTCTCTCTCCCCCCGATTCCCTTACGTACATGTAGTTCAATGGGTCTACGTTTAACAAAGAGTTGAACAAACATTTTCAGAATCACGTAGGTTTGTCTTTGGAATAGGATGCACTCAAAGCACCATACCATATCATCAGAAACTGTAGAGTGTGCATTGAATTTGATAGTTCGAGGAGAGTGCTATATTAGCTACAAAAGGCGCTCACCGTGAGCCATCAATTTCAATCTATCGCCATGAACGTCACACCAAGTAGTCTACTAAACACATGACTGTTTGACTGATGATAAGGGTGCCGTGATGACGTTGTTGGTGTGATAGGCTGCTATGTTGATTGTGTGCTGGTCTGTGATTTTGGACCTTACGGCTTTCAGCAGTACAATAGCACATACCAGCACACATCGTAATAATGCTGCAGGTCCGCGAGACAACACTGTGGCTGACCTGTGGTTGATGGTGTGGCAAGAGAATGTCACGCAGATGGTCATGCTGACTAACATTCAGGAGGACGGAAAGGTCAGTCACTATGAGCCATAGGGGCCTGACGGTTGTGCAGTGACTAAATGCAAATCCGCTGCGCAACCGCGTTCGCGCTACTGCTTCTAGCTCAAATTGATCTAGATGCAGTAGCGCGCAGGCGGTTTCGCAGCGGATTTACATGTAGTCAAAGCGCCACCGTCAGGCCCGTATGCAATGAACGTCTGAGACAGCTAAAAGCTCAACGTTAAAGTCATTTAGACATAAAATATGTTAAGAGACACTGTACAGTCTCACAGAGAAAAATAAAATGTGGTCTAGGACCAAGGCCATGTATCAAATTTCTTTTTATGAGAATAAAGTACAACCCGGGTTGGAGCGTTTACACTTCAACCAACCCGGGTTGGAGCAGGGTATAGTTCAACCCTGGTCCGAAGCAGGGTTGAACCGGAACGTGATGTCACTAGCAGGAATTTCACTATCGTTGACACAACATATTTCATAGAAAAAAGTACCCAACGGAGAAAGAAAAACGCTTAGAAAAGACGGGTACAACACACAACCCGGCTTTTCTAAGCGTTTTTCTTCTCCGTTGGGTACTTCTTTGCATATTACACGCTTGGCAGTCACCTTTTTGGTCTGGATTGATTTAACATATTTCATAGCCTTGAAGTCGATTGTACACATCGAGAGTAAACATGAGATGTAGTCTCATTCATGTTTGGGCTGAAGGTGCTCATTATAAGTTTGCTGCACCCTTTGCATCCTGTAGTCTTCAGACCGTAGCAGAGAACAAACACTTCTGATAATACCATAAGTGGTTGCCGAACTGACAATGTAAGAACCACGTTGTCATAAGGCCCGAGATCTGTAGGAAGAAACTTTCTTTTTTTCCAACCTTTGCTGTACGAGTAGCTGGAATGTCGTGTTCGAGATCGCCTCTTTTTATGCTGCAAGACACAGTACATACAGATAAATAAAATAAAGAGAAAGACTGGTAACCAGCCAGCTGCAAGAGCAAAAGAACATCATGAGCCACACGCAGTGGAGGACGCGATGGTTCATTCCTTGCGTTGCTTTGTCGCGTCATGTGAGCGTGTCAACTCCGGTTCCAACTACAAGAGTAAACGCATCAACCCGGGTTAAATTCTACTCGGGTTGAACCTGGCTTGCCAGTCTATACGACCTCTACATGATGTATTCATACGGAAAAATACCCATGAAAATGTACCTGCAGGATAAATGCGAGGAGTACTGGCCGGCATCCGGGACATCAAAGACATGTGGTCACGTGATAGTGGAGGCAGTAGAGGAGGAACTGAGAGCGGACTACGTCATTCGCCTGTTTTCGCTCAAAGACAAGGGGGTCAGTGACCAAGCTTTCTGTACCTAATGTACTGGTATGAGCGCTTCTAGTTAATAGACAATGTTCAGAAATCGAAATTAGGTTAAAACTGTACGTGTTTCAAAGAAAGCAGTGGATTTAAAGTCTGGACAAACATGCGATATCGCACATTAGTCCGGGCTTTTCAACTACTGTATCACCCTGTGTATGTGCGTGGGTGTGGGTGTTATGCACGTGACTACGTGCATGAATCATGGTGATAAATGTTACACTTCGGCACCTTAAAAGCGAAGTCTTTCGTTACATTCGTGAGTGTACGCAGTCTGATCGTACATCTGAATTTGTTAATTAGTACACTGGTATTGTGTCGAGTGGGATCTTCTAGGTATACGTTTAACATAGTTTGCATAGTAACTATTATTCAGGCTCCGTTTGTGATGTAATAGTCGAGTTAAACTAATACCTCAGTCTTTTTTACCCATTCAGCCCTGACGCACTACAGCAGGAGAAGGGTCGACCATGATATTTCAAGGGTAGTGCCAGATTAGTTTGGCGCCTGACGGCAGCAAGCTAATCATGCACTGCCCTTGAATTTTCATGGTCGATCCATTTTTCCTTCAAAAGGTGCATATCGTTAGCTCTAAAATTTGGGAAATACGTGCGTCGGGCTGAATGAGTTACTGATATTAGATTTCATCTCATTATACTCAGCAGGCTTAAACAAATATCCATCTTTCGGACTGTAAATTTCAAGAATTTTCAATTTAAATCACAAGAGTTGTACGACCCTACAGTTTGTCCAGCCTCTGGGCAGTACAGACCCTAGTTTCGCTGCGTTTTGAAACGGTACACCTTATTTGACTGGCACATAGACACAAGACGGTTTCGTATGTGGAGTGACTTTTACTTTAACGCCACACATAGCATTAGAAAAACACATTTCGCATGTGTGTCTGCAGACCTGACTTTGCTAGATGTTATTCTACGATTTTGCGCACATCTTGTGAATATAACGTTTGCGCATGTGGATGTAATCGTTCCACCATGCTTGCCTGTAGCGTTCCTCGGAGCTAGGGCGTCAGGTGATCCAGTACCACTACAACACGTGGCCAGATCACGGGGTTCCCCAGGCGGCGGCTCTCGTGGACTTCTGGCGATACGTCAAGGCGCGAGGTGATCCTACAGTCCCTCTTCTGGTACACTGCAGGTATATGTCATACGGACGTGTTTATACTTAGTTAATGGTATCTCTCGTGGACTTCTGGCGATACGTCAAGGCGCGAGGTGATCCTACAGTCCCGCTTCTGGTACACTGCAGGTATGTGTCATAAGGACGTGCTTATACTTAGTTAATGATATCTGTCGTGGACTTCTTTCAATACGTCAAAGCGCGAGTTGATCCTAGAGTCCCTCTTCTGATACATTGCAGGTACGAGTATGTCATAACGAAGTGTTTATACTTAATGGTATCTCTCGTGGACTTCTGGCGATACATATCGCCAGAAGTCCACGAGAGATACCATTAACTAAGTGAGGGCATGGGGTGACCATACAGCCCCTCCACTGATACACTGCTGTCATATTTTTTTAATATGAGAATTAAATGTCATATTTGCACGCTAGTCCTTAAGTTTTCACAATCGACCTTGAATAGTAATAACCCAAATTACAGACTGTCACAAGTTTCGCTTTAGTACACTGTGATTTAAAAAAACAAATCATTAGTATTTTACAATTCGAACAAAAGTACACGTGCGCCACAAGCGGGGATAAAATAATTCCACAAACAGAATGAACCTTTCACGAAGTCGCGTTGCAAAGCACCAGCTAGTTGAAAAGACAATAATTCTAATGCTACCTCCGAGATTTCATTATAATGATTATTAGTAATTTCCTATCTTATATGCGTTTCTCTTACAGTGCTGGAGTGGGCCGCACCGGGACCTTCATCGCGCTGGACATCGCCAGTGAACGTGAAGCGCTGGGCCGTGAGGTGAATGTGAAGGACATCGTCACTGAGCTCAGAGAACAACGGTGCATCATGGTGCAGAGTGAGGTAAGGACTCCGCGCATTTCTTATGTGTAACCCATTTAGCCCCAACGCCCTACAGCAGGAGATGGAGCGACTATGATAATTCAAGGGTCATGCCAGATATTGCTTGGAGCCTGCTGGCGCCAAGATCATCTGGCACTACCCTTGAATTAGCGGTAGACGTCCTGCAACTGGTACATTGGCGTTATGTGACACCTCACAATTTCAAAATTTGGAAAACGCAGCTTTGGGACTAAATGGGTTATGTGTGATTGAAAGGCACAAAACACATGCGAATACATCGAACACTACTGATGGCCACATGCATAAGGTAGACTACCTTATGCATGCCGACATCAGTACTGTTAGAAGTACCGGCGGCTGTATATGCACACGGAGGTAGGAATGAAGCCCGTCTTGAACATACTGACAAAATGCTGCGTTCTACAGCGTGTAGAAAATGTTGTCTCGGCATTACATAGCACTTTCAGTGAGGAAACGCCGATGACGCGTCAACTATACTCTCTTATTTGCACTGAGTCTTATGGACAGAAATATCATGGTGACTTTTTGTAATCGGTCCATTGGTCTTAATACTAGTGTTTACACTCTGTCTTGGTTCTCGGAAAATCATTCATAGGAGTAGATAGGCGTATCGTACTGCACATCAAACATAAACATGTGTATGTTCAATCAAATCACTGTTATTTTCCTTGCAGATTATTTTCAAATATCATTTTGCCACGAGGTTTGTTTGTTTGTGAGAGAGCACTTCTGCTGACTTGATCCGTGTTGCTGCTTTCACTTGTTTTGTTTGTTGGTGAATGCATCACTTTTGATCCAAAATCTACTTGTTTTCACTTGTGTAATATTTTGCGTCACTTTGCTGTATTTTCAGATCAGTGTTACTGAACAGTAATGTTATAAGTAATTTCTCTTGTACTCTTTAAAGGTGCAGTTATAATAACAATACTGTTTGAAAGCTGGATGCTATAATCACGATACTGTTTGAAGCCGCATGCTATAATCACGATACTGTTTGAAGCCACGTGCATTAATTACAGTACTGTTTTGTAAAGATTATGTCATGTTAGTAATGTACGCGGGTAAACTCATTAATCGGCTGCAAAATGTTAGTAGACCATGATAGTTCAAGGGTGGTGCCAGAATAGCATGCCGCCCACGGGCGCCAAGCTATTTTGGCACCACCCTTGAACTGTCATGGTCGATCTGTCTCCTCAATAAAAACACAGTCTTTAGAGGACAACTCCAACATTTGGGGATTTCGATCTTTGGGCGCAATCGATTATAACATGTCTCCTCTAAATGTGATGGGTTCATTTGTTCATTCGCCTTTTTAACTCTCGTGTCTATTAATTTTGAAGGAAACTTTTTTGTTCGTTGTGTATATAATTTACAACCCCTTCCACATTGCTTTCTACCCACACCACCGTTTGTTGCTCGCACGTTAAATTAAAGTGTGTCAGTCAATCCCGCTTTTGCATTCCCGCCTACCATCCCGTGGCAGGAATATTTTTCTGTTTAATTCTTAACACATTCAGTACTGACACTCTACAGCAAGAGATGTATCGACCATGCTAGTTCAAGGGTGGTGCCGAAATAGCTTGGCGTCTTCAGGCGCCATGCTGTTCTTTCATCACCCTTAAAATAGCATGGTCCATCTGTCTTCGAAATTACCTTTTAGTCTTTTAAGGACAACTCTCAACTTTGGCAATTTCGGACCTTAGTGTAGAATGTGTTAATGCATAAAGTCATGTACATTTTGTATAAATTGTCTGCGTATACAATAATTATTGTGTATCGTCGACTCTAAATTATTATGTATTGAATTAGGATAGGTTTTCGACATTTACGTCTGAACCTTTCGTATTTTTCATGGGTGCTGATCGAATATCGTCCTTTCTGTAACTTTGGTAGATGAGAGATAATTTCAGAATGTTATTTATCGTCCTTTCACTCATGGTTGTATTAGACCCGAAATAAAAATTAAAAAAAAACAAACACACACCAAAAAACTCAATAAAACAACAAATTTAATTTGTAAAAACATAGGACACATTACAGTAATATTCTAATGCACTATTACTAAGAAACGCAATGATTAGCAACTATTATAAATAACAGTTTGCCCACAGGACTTTGATAGATTCCATTAACCCATTCAGCCGTGACGCAGTACAGCTGGAGATGGGTCGACCATGATAATGCAAGGGTAGTGCCAGATTAGCTTGGCGCCTGTCCGCGCCAATGTAATCTGGCACTGCCCTTGAATTATCATGGTCGATCCAATTCCTGCAACTGGTGCATAGTCATTAGATGACGCCTCCAAAATTTGGGAAATACGGCCGTCGGGCTGAATGAGTTAATTCTTGTTATTGTTATGTCCTTTGTAAAACATTCACATTTCTTACTAACTTTTCGAACTTTATGTTATTTTGTCTCAACATGTATGTCGTAATAGGACATTCAAATATTATGCGTCGAACAAAGAACTCTCCTACTGATATCTCTGGTGGTGGATAAGACAATGAACAAAAGAGGTACCTTGAATATCGTCCGTAGTGAATATTTCCAGCTTTGTATATGCAGATAAACCAACGAAAGATATTATGAGAGAAAGACCGTGTAGCTCTGACATAACAGGGGCATGATGCAGGGTTCATTAATAGGAAGGGCATTATGATGTTCGAAAACAAACAACGCTGAAAATAAACAAACAAACAACATCTGTGTTTGGACCTTACGACTGGAAGATGGAAGCCGTAAGGTCCAAGATCACAGAGCAGCACACATTTTCCTTGTGACAGTCCCAGTACAAGTTCCTGCACGAGGTGATCCTGGAGGCCCACACCAGCAGAGTCACCAGGATCGGTGCGGTCAAGTTCGAAGAAATCTTCCCCGACAACATCGCTGTTGACAAACCTGACAAGCGCATCGACGGGGAATTTAAGGTAATACTTGATTACAGTCACGAGCAATGGAAGCGGGCTTTAAAAAGCCGCTAGAGACACGTCGATCCGTGTGGAAAAGTTTAAACAAATCTTTATTGGCGCCATCTCCGTCGAGAAACTTATCACTGCTTTAATGCCAATAGGATACCAAAAGAAAAATGTATGGCGGTGAATGAATTTGGGTATTACATACAAAACTCACGGGCCAGTACACAGATCATATCTTCAGAATCAATGACAGTACAATTGATCATGCAAAATTAAGACACATTTGCTTCGGTGATGCTTTAGCGCATAGTATACAGATGTTTGACTTACTTTTTGTGGTTTGAAGAACGATGCTTTTTTATGTTTCACGCAGTACTTTCGTCGAAATCATGTTATCATTGCTGTTATTCATGTTGTTTTGAGTAGTTTCACTGCTGATACACACACGGCCCTTTTCCAAAACTATTGCTGGTGCAGTGTTCTCCCTTGGGATGTTCAAGTTTCGCCATTAGTGATTTAGTTATCTTTGCACAAGCTGCACGTCAACTTTCAGATGCTGCAAGAGATGGGGAAGCACGCTCCCAAACCCACACACACCATGGCCCAGGGGATGTTGAAGCTTTTGCCATTAGTGATTTAGTTATCGTTGACCAAGCTGCACGTCAACTTTCAGATGCTGCAAGAGCTGGGGAAGCACGCTCCCAAACCCACACACACCATGGCCGAGATGGAGGAGAACAGACACAAGAACAGGAACCATGACGCGCTGCCAGGTGAGATCATAAACTGACCTCGGCTCTAAAACCGTCTTTGTTGGCGAATAAAATGTTGGTGTTTCTGACCCTTCCCACATTTTCTTGTGTACCTGAAACAAGTGGGGTGCATACGACCTACCAAAGGCATAGATCTTCATGGGACTCATGTAGATCTGTGCCTGTTGCATTTTGTTTTGCCTGTTGCATTTAGATGTCCGTGATAAATATATATATATATATATATATATATATATATATATATATATATATATATATATATAGAGAGAGAGAGAGAGAGAGAGAGAGAGAGAGAGAGAGAGAGAGAGATGGTACTGGAATGTACTTTTCTGTACAGACGATAAGCACCTGGCCTACCTGACTGTGCACGTGAGGGGAAGAAACCAGTACATCAACGCTGTCTACATGTCGGTATGCACCGCATTAATTTATTGTAATAACGTCCGTCTATAGATATTTGTACGAGAAAAAGATTATTATCCAGTACTGAGGATTTTGGCCTGAGAGAGCCTACATTACTCCCGTCAATTGCTTGTCAAATAGGGCAGACTCAGTGTCGTACCAGTTAGTGTACCGCGGAATAGGCGGTCTACACACGTCCAAACTGTTGCTCACAGACGGATGTCTGCTGAGCAAACGGTCTTCGGGCCGATGTCAACCTTAGCTGGCCCTCACACATTGCGGGACAAGCTAAAACTGACGTCTGCACAAGGGCGTTCTGATTACCTCGTGTTATTGTTTATTTACATCGATATATGGAAGGAGGGAGGGAGGAAGGGATAGATAGATAGAGGGAGGGAGGGATGGAAGGATGAATCGAGGGTTTGGATACGTACAGGAGATCCATATTATATCCACTTCTGTTTCTTCCTTTTACCCCCCCAGTCGTTCCTACACCGCCGTGGCCTGTTGCTGAGCCAGCTGCCCATCCCCAACAACACGATGGTGGACTTCTGGCGCATGGTGGACGGATGTGACGTGAAAACTGTCGTCTCACTCGGGTCGGAAGAAGAGCGGGAGACTGTCAATGTAATCAGACCGTTGAGGAGAGATAGCATGCATCCGTGTTGCAAAATACCGAGCGTCATGTCGTCATATGAACATAGCAGTTTTGCAGACCCGTTCAGCGTCAGCTGACGCAGCTTGTGTTTCTAAGTAATCTTCGTTAATTCAAGACAAAAACGAGAGGATTCATAAACATGGATTCAAAGTGGATCAGCAAGAGGCATAGATCCTCATGGGCCCCCGCAACTGCGGGGGCCCATGAGGATCTATGCCTCTTACAGATAGTTTGTGTTCATTTTTTTATGGGGACTTATCGCTAATACAATGTATCGATATAATAATGCGTCGTATTACTTTGTGCACCGACGCTTCAATGCCGCCTTCACAATTCATCACGTAAAGAAAATGTGAATAATGTGAGATATCAAGATGTTATTTTTATTTTCAGAATTTCTGTCAGTACTGGCCCCAGTTTCCTGGCGAAGTGATGGCGACAGGGCCTTTCGCCTTAACAATCAACTCCCACAACAAAATGAACAATCATCTGACGTCGTATGGGCTGACGCTGAAAAACAAGGTAAGGGACCCGGAACCCTTCAATCAAAACACATCCCGTTGCCGTGAACTGTGTCTCTCT
Source organism: Semisulcospira habei (assembly GCA_036245525.1). Taxonomy (NCBI): domain Eukaryota; kingdom Metazoa; phylum Mollusca; class Gastropoda; family Semisulcospiridae; genus Semisulcospira; species Semisulcospira habei. The sequence goes on along the minus strand of BTPG01000003.1, from coordinate 248,892,035 downwards.
GGAAATATCGAACCAAAAAAACGTACGATGGAGGTACGACCATATGCGTAAAGGCAGCGAGACGTTTGCAATTAAAAAAGGGCGCTTACTTTTTGTGTTGGGATGTGTTTTGTTCTAACAGTGAAGGGGTTAATAGGAGGTGACCTTTATCTTTTGTTACGTGAGCTTGAAAGAATGCCCTAAACAGTCTGACATGAGCTCTGATGGACTCATTGCACCGTGCATGGACAGGAAGGGGTGAAGTGGGATACATTTAAGAGATGATTACGGCTAACCAACAATGTGTGTGTGTGTGTGTGCGTGCGTGCGTGCGTGCGTGCGTGCGCGCGCGCGTGCGCGTGCGCGTGCGCGTGCGTGTGTGTGTGTGTGAGATAAAACATTTACTGTCGTGCAACAAAAATCGTCAGCAGATCAGTCGAAAGGTGCTTATGACTGTGCTAATTAGGTGAAAAAAGTAATCACGCTGGCTTTAATTCAATTTCACTCTGATCTCTCGCTATGTCCAAAACATATTTAGCCCCGACACAGCACAGCAAGTTATGAATCGCCCATGATAGTTCAAGGGTGGTGCCAGAGTAGCTTATCGCCGATAGGCGCCAAGCTATTCTGGCACCACCCTTGAACATTCATGGCCAATCTGTCTCCTGAATTGTAATTCCGACTGCAGATGACAACTCCAGAATGTGAGGATTTCACCATGGAACATAATGTAGTATCCCTTTGGCTGGCTGTACCGGGTTTCGTCGGGATGATTCCTGCAACGGTAAAATGTTAATTTGTAAATTTTGTTCTGCAGACGGAAAACAGAGAGCATGCAGTGCAGCTGTTCCACTACCAGGCGTGGGCGGGCGAGGTGCCTGACGATACAGCCACTCTACTGCAGCTTGTCGACACCATCAAGGCGCGCGCTGAGGAAGATATGACGTCACCCATCGTCATACAGTGCATGTGAGTCGTCAGTTTTACCGAGTATGCCAAGAGACGTCATTTCCAATATAAACTCAATACTGAAGTTCCTAAAACTGAAATTTGGAAAATTTTTCGGTACCCAACATTACATTTCAGGAAATAAATTAGCATCTGTCAAACATGATAGTTCAAGGATGATGCCAGAATAGCTTGGCGCCTGTAGACACCAAGATATTCTGGCCTCATTCTCGAACTGTCATGGTCGACCCATATTTTTGGCAATGCTTTATTATCACTGCCGTCGTGTGGAAATCCTCTATCGGCGACCGTTGCAGATTCGCTGTTGGATACCTCTGTCTGGAGGCACACGATGTCAATAAGAGAAACAAGAAACGTAAATTCTTCAGAAATCCTGAAAATCATCTACTATGTCTCGGCGTTTAATGTTTTCTGACATCGATCAGATTTTAAAAAATGTAATGTATTTTCAGGAAGGGGGTGGGGGATGTCCCTTGTGATTCATGAAGCATCGGGGCCATGTCCCGAGCTCCTCCATGCAGGTCTGAAAGTTAAGGTTGAATATAACTAGGCAATCATATTATCGTTTACAGTCTTTGAGCATCTGTTGGTCAGATTGTTCCCTGGTATTGTTGAATAGTAGAAAACAACTGAAATCAGTCGAAACTTCAGATCAGCGTGTTGTTCTCGCGTTTGATTCACGCTTCAGAGACGGTGCGGCAAGAAGCGGGTTGTTCTGCGCAATCTATGACATCATCAGCCGTGTGACGCATGATGATGAGATTGACGTGTACCTGACGTCGCGGCACGTGCAGACTGTCAGACCACAAGCGGTGGCTACGGAGGTAATGATGCAGCACGCTAAATGACACTCACGCAAGCTAGCGTAAGCCAACGTGACCCGGGTCTATCTGGCGTGGGAGTCATTTTAGTCGTTACTCCCCAAAAACCAAATTGCCATGATAAAGTGACACCGAGTACACTTGCCAGATCGGCAGGGTCCTGCGCCAGTAGTAAAATAAATCCTGAGATATCCCTTCACTTGCCCTCCCCCTGTCCCCAGTTCTTTTCCATCTCCACGCACATTTTATGTAACGCGCTTAGAGCCCACTGCTCTTGGGTATTTAGCGCGATATAAATGCTTATTATTATTATTATTATTATTATTTGGGTAAAGTACCATCTAAATTTATTTTTTCTTTTATCTTTCGTTTCAGACGCAGTACCGTTTCCTGTACCATGTCGCACAAGAGTATGTTCGCAGCCTCAACGTCTATCAAAATGTGGGCGTCTCGTAGATAATGTCAAATGTATACGCGTCCAAGCAATTTTGGGAGTCCTTCACGCCGATGTAAACTATAAATAATCACTTTGAGACTGACAAGCAAGCAGAAAGTCCGAGAGACGCATAGAGAGATGGAGCGACAGAATCTGACATCCACATTACATAGTTACATGCTGATACCGGTCAGATACAGTGTAATGCTGGTCCAGGAGCCATGAAGCCAGACTGAAGTATTTGCATTAATGTTGTGGTACATGTACATGGAATAGCGACAAAACGCCAGTGAGCAAAAGGGTTTAGGGTCAACGTCAGCCTTAGTTGGCCCGCGCATTGCGCGGGCCAACTAAGGCTGACGTTGGCCCTAAAACATTTTGCTCTTCTGGTATCGTCTGCTCAGCCAGACATTTGTACTCGTACTATCTTAATGACTGACTCCGCTGACCTGTGGAAATATGAGAGACGTAGAATCGGTCTGAGAGACACGTCAATATTATACAACACGGACTGATAGCCTGACAGACGACTTGATACACGTAATTACACAAAGGCTATGATATATATACATAATTATATTAAATATATTTATATATATACTCGCTGGGTATTGTGGGTTAGATTAGTAAAACAAACTGTATCTACACACTTTCCGCGCTTTGTAGCTGGACACTCTGTGTATGCAGCAGCTGGCTTGTAGGTTGATAGCGGCTTGCGGTGATGGACGTATCTGCGTGTTTTATTTCCTCATCTTTGAATTCTTTTTATGGGACAGAGATGGAGCGGGAAGGGTGGGGCTGCATGGAAGTTCGGAAAGGGGTTTGGTGGGTTGGGAGAGGAAGGTGGGGAGGGACCGGTGAAGGGAGGGGGGGGGGGTGGGAAGAGAGGAAGGAAGTGGGTGGAAGGTCCTACATGGGAACTAGGAACCAGATAAGAATGGACTGGTGGTCAGGTGTGGTTAACCGAACATAGAGCTATATAAGGGCCTACACAATCCCATTTGCAATACGTTTGTGGAATAGTAAGTGTTTCTTATTATTTCACTTACTGACCCCGTGCTGGCCATGATACAAGTGTTCACATTCACTACAGAGATGTTGATCGTTGGGTGTATATTGATTGGATGAATCTTTTCCAGTCCGTGTAGCTTTATTGTTATCTCTAATCACGCGCACGCGCACGCACACGCATGCACGCACACACACAAACACAGAAACATACACACACACACAACCACAAACACGCACACAGGCACACACATCCACACACTAAAGCTACAAAAATAAAAGCAGCCGCCCCTGACAAAGAAATCCTAATGTTAGTTATTAGCCATTTAAACTTTGCCACATTCCTTCTGAGAATATAGATAAGTAGCGACTGATCTCTCTTTGTTTTTCTATTTTGACAAAGGATATTTACCCGATATATTAATAACTTGTGTTGTAACCGTCTTTTCTAAGCGTGTTTCTTTCCCCGTTGGATACTTCTTTGCATTTTACACGCTTGGCAGTCATCTTTTTGGTCTGGATTGTTCATTTAACTCATTGCACCCCAACACCAAAGTCCTCAAATTTTGCCGTTGTCCTCTGAAGACTGCACTCTAGTGCAGGACACAGATCGACCATGATAGTTCAAGGGTGATGCCAGAATAGCTTGGCGCCCATAGGCGCCAAGCTATTCTGGAATCACCCTTGAACTATCATGGTCGATCCTTATTTTGCTGTGGAGTGTCTGGGGTAAAATGACTATGAGTTAAACTGAACAGCTGATGTGTGCATTAATACGTGATGTGCAGGACGTCTTTGACCTACGCAATAAATACATAGAACCTTTCCAGACCACTTTTACATGGGAAACATCCCACACTACATGTCCCAGTCTTACAGCGCGAATCTGTCTGGGATCGCATGGTGAACATGTAGGCTAGAGGGTGTGATTGTAGAGTGTGTGACTGTTAGGAAACACAAACTCCACATAATCCACATCTGTATGGCTAAAGCTCGCTTCACAATCCGACAATATCCTCATTTTCCCATTGTTTATTTCGATATAAGATGTTTCGATCACGCAGAGTAAATAAGCGGTCTACATACCGAAATATCACAAGAGTGCGATCATTTAGAAACAAGGTAAGCAACTTCACAGTTATAGTTTGACATTAGACGAGCGTACGATGCAGTTTGTGTCATGGTGAACTGTGCTGAGATCTTTGTTTTTGTGATGCACGTATTTCGCAAAGGAGCGTGTAAATGTGGCCTTAGTTAATGTAAGTAATCATGGGAATATCTTGCTAGCGCGCGCGCAAACACACACACACACACACACACACACACACACACACACACGAAATAAACCACCAAAGAATGATACTGTTTTGATTTTATAAGCATACCGTATAAAGGGAAACATACCATGCAGGCATTATTCAATAGGCTTCAATATTAAGCTTATAGCTGTTACAGGTTTATGCAAAACAAAACAAAATATTATTGCGTGTTTCGTATGTTATAGCATAAAAATGAAGTGTTCGTATGGAATCATTTCTAAAAAGACCTAGCGGCTGACACTTCTGCAACTGTCTGATCCATGATCCATGAATATTGATCAAACAGTTGCAGAAGTGTCAGCCGCGAGGTCTGCCTAGAAATGATTCCATACGAACACTCCACTCCTATGATTCATCGACCATTTCAGAACCGCACAATAGCGATGTAGGTTGAAGCAAACCATTAAACAGGGACGATTATTATTTGCGTAAAATAGTACTCATTAACTCCAAGCGAAAAGCTTAATCAACATATAAAATTCGTAACAGTTAATATCCATTTTGCTAAACAAAAGTAGGATGAAATTTAACGTTCAACATATGACACAAGAAAGCGTAATACGAAACTGTTTATCTATAACCAGATAAACATTGCAATGCAAACTTACAAAATGAAAGTCACCGGGCTGAAGTCGACCGTAGTGAGGCCCGCGCATTGCGCGGGCCTCACTGCGGTCGACTTATGGCCCGGTGGGTGTAAACTGCAAGCTGTTTGCCAATCGTTTGATAGTGACAAGGGCGTGACAGACTTGTGCGGTGCTCAAACCTGCCGATGTCGGCCTAATTATGGATCAGTCTGTTATCTGCTGCACTCTACACACATCCTGTTAATATCAGTACAGTCGCTAAACCAGCCCAGACTGCATGTGCAAGAGGCATAGATCCTCATGAGCCGCTGCGGTCGCAGCGGCTCATGAAAATCTATGCCTCTTGGTTTTTTGGAACGTATACTTTCAACTTCTCGGCAGTCCTCTTGACAGCACAGCGAATGTGGAGACAGTATGAACATGATTATCAGTGTTCTTTGTGGAAGCAGTGATGTAGGAACCTCGTGTTAAATCCGCAGACAGAGGCAATGGGCCTAATAGTTTAACGACTGCTGAGATAGTATGTGAGTGTTTATCAAATACCAGTGTTCTTTGCTGATGCCTTGGTGTAGAAACCTGGGGAGGCAAGGTTTGGTCTGCACATACCTTCTCTCGACGTGTTAGAGCCAGGATATCCTTTAGCTAAGTTACTTTTTTTTTTCAAATTATTTTTAACACGTCGACTGGTCCCTTCCCACATGCATACCTTTATGTATACCTTTGCCTTAACTACATGTATATGAAAGTATACTTTGGTCATACCTGTCTATTCGAATTGGTTAAGATTAACCCCCTTCACTGCCGAAGAAAACTGAGTGGAAACCATCTGCAGGATACATAGTTCCTCTTGAGTCCCCGCGGATGCATGGGCTCATGATGATCAACGCCTCTTGCTGACACCATTTGTTTGGGTGGGACGGCTGGAGCTCTGTGGTGTCCATTATCCAAAGATTTCAGAAACGCAGTCTGCGTCCGCTGGCAGCGCAGGGGTTAACTCATTCAACCATGACGCACTACGGCAGGAGATGGGTCGACCATGATAATTCAAGGGCAGTGCCCGATTAGCTTGGCGCCTGTCGGCGCCAAGCTAATCCGGCACTGCCCTTGAATTATCATGGCCGATCCATCTCCTGCAACAGGTGCATAGTCGTTAGATGACGCCTCCAAAATTCGGGAAATACGTGCGCCGGGCTGAATGAGTTAATATGAACAATCGTATGCTCTAAACTGGCAACAGGACTGTGTAACGTGAACTGTAGCTGGCTATTTATCTACATTTGTTACGTTACTGCGCATAATTCAACAGTACTGTGTAACGTGAAGCGTAGCTGGCTATTTATCTACATTTGTTACGTTACTGCGCATAATTCAACAGTACTGTGTAACGTGAAGCGTAGCTGGCTATTGATCTATATTTGTTACGTTACTGCGCATAATTCAACAGTACTGTGTAACGTGAAGCGTAGCTGGCTATTGATCTAGATTTGTTACGTTACTGAGCATAATTCAACAGTACTGTGTAACGTGAACTGTAGCTGGCTATTGATCTACATTTGTTACGTCTCTGCGCATAATTCAACAGTACTGTGTAACGTGAAGCGTAGCTGGCTATTGATCTATATTTGTTACGTTACTGCGCATAATTCAACAGTACTGTGTAACGTGAAGCGTAGCTGGCTATTGATCTATATTTGTTACGTTACTGCGCATAATTCAACAGTACT
>BTPG01000003.1:248860192-248880192 GCA_036245525.1 Semisulcospira habei | reverse complement strand
ACAGCAGTTGTCACAGCCCTATTCCACAGGTTCACATGGGGTATGCCTGTCAAATGTATCATCCAGTTATTTGTCAGTATCATCTGCTACATAATAAGTCTGTGTGTAGGCCTACATAAAGCTGATAGAGGTTCACATGTGACCGCAGTTTATCTCATGTTATGTGTGCACTGGCAAATGGTTGATTGGTTAGTTCGGGGTTTAACGTCCACGGCACCTAAGTGATAATGGACGGCCCTGACGGGCGGGTTTATGGGGGACAGGGAAATCTATTTCCTATGGAGTACGACCTAAACAATGCTCAATTCAGCCGCACTGCAACTGTGGCACTTTGATTTACCAGGACCTGTCAACGCAATAGAAAAAAAGAAGTTAAGCACCCCCTTCACCCCCCCCCCACCCCCCATTGGAAACTGATTGATCCAGCACTGCATGCTGCAGTGCGTCAGGCCTGAAAGGGTTAACCGAGCTGGTGGAGTTTGAACTCCATCGGCTCTGGGCCTATATACGTCACGCAGAGTCATATCGGCCAGCATGTCCGTTGAAAGGCCCTGGTAACTCAAAGTGGCACAATTTTAGTGCGGCTGAATTGATCAGTGTTCAGGTCGCACACCAAAAGCAATAGATTTCCCTGTCCACCATAACTATCCCGTCAGGGCCGTCCATTATCACTTCGGTGCCGTGGACTTTGAACCCCGAACTAACCTAACCATCGGCAAGTGCTGTTCTTCTGGCGTTTTTGAAAGTGTTTTTTTTTAATTTTTTTTAAAGCCGAAGGGGGGGGGGGGGTGTTGTAGTACCAAAGCACCTCCACTGGATCCGGCCCTAGCAGGAGATGGGTCGACCATGATAATTCAAGGGTAGTGACAAATTAGCATGGCGCCTGTCGGCGCCAAGCTAATCTGTCACTGCCCTTGAATTGTACTGGTCGATCCATCTCCTGCAACTGGTGCATCGTCATTAGATGACGCTTCCAAAATTTGGGAAAAACGGCCGTCGGGCTGAATGAGTTAATGAGCGTTTGACCGACTTAGCGGCAATGTGTAGCCCTAACTGAGAGCAACAAGACGTGCGGGACGGAACAAAAACACGGAATCGCAGCTTTGATCTTATACAGCGAATATTTGTGTTTTGTATGGACTTGACAAACGTGTGTCACGACGTTTGTGTTAACCCAGCACGCAAAAGATCATCCAACTGGTGTCAGTGGCAGATGCGCGGACCGACTGCAGCTGAAGTCGGCCCGATGGAACTTTCCCTTTTGCCTCAGTGTTGGAATGTGGAAAAGGATTTAATTTCGTGCCCTTCTCTGGGTTTTGTTATGTCTATTTAAATGGCTATTAAATTTATCGTATTCACCCAAAACTTCGTGTTTCAAAGGATGTCTGGTTAACAAAATATGGCGGACCAGCCTGTGACCACGACTGCAGTGTACACTGTAACGCTAACGGAAGGGAGATTATTCACAGACATTTTGTAGTATTTGTTCAGTGCAGGTATTAACTTCTCGACCAACAACCCCCCCCCCTCCCCCCCCCCCCACCCCCCTCCCACAAATACGCACATTCACATTAAAAAATTGAACAGAATCTATTTCGCTTGTAACAAGGTCGAATATAACCACACTTTTCACAGGTATCGTCGTGACACTTTATATGTAAAATACTTCGCTTAATACAAACTTCGCATACAACAAACTACAAAATTGGGTCCCCTGGTAATTTGAGATATCTAAAGTTGTCCTGTAACCATGCTGTGCTTTATATATATATATATATATATATATATATATATATATATATATATATATATATATATATATATATATATGTATATGTATATGTATATGTATATATATATATATATATATATATATATATATATATATGTATATATATATATATATATATATATATATATATATATATATGTATGTATATATATATATATATATATATATATATATATATATATATATATATATATATATATATATATATATATATATATATATACACACACACACACACACACGCTGATTAAAATCAGAGCGTTTTGTAAGCGGGGATTTTTATGCACTGATTATTATTAACATATAATGTTAATAATAATCAATGCATTGAGGAAAAAAAAATTACAGAACGCTCAAATTTTCCTCAGCTTTTTTATGTACAGGATGTGCAGCCGGCTGGTGGGGCGGTCAGTGTGACCGGGCGTGTCCCACAAGGTGTTCCCCTGGACTGTGTCACAGGAACACGGGTTGTTTCCAGTGTAACGGCAACTTTGTTGTACCACTGTGTACAGGTAAGGATCATTGATGTACGATAAACATGGTTCGATATTGCGTTGTGTCGTTTTAACTTCATTGCAGGCATCCGCTGCTTGCTTGTCATATTTTTTATGCTGTATTTAAGTGAAACCAACGTAATCGGTAACAAACAGAAAATCGTATAAAATTATTACCACTTGACTACCTGCTTGATAGATTTAAGATTTGAGACCCACCTTGGGTCGAAACCGGTCGTAGGCGGCAAAATCTTAAATCTATCCAGCAGGTCCAAGATCTGTTTGGGAATATTCATGCACTAGCCTCCCCTCTCGGGGGGAGGACTGGATATTCTCCAGCGGGTTGCGGGGCGCCTGGGGGTAGTCCCTATTACTTTATGTAGTAGGTGTTCAGTGGAAGGCTCAAAAGATCTAATAAGCGATGCAGTCACAAAAGGACAGCTGATGTCCTGATGACACAATGCAAGCTTACCAGCCTGGATTTCCATGGCATTAGCACAGCATTCTCAGAATTTATTGAAAAATTATGTCCCTTGGAGCTACTCTGATTGAGTGCATTTTTTGGCTTGGGCGACGCCTTTGTTATAAGTAATGAATAATTGTACCACAAAATTGCCTAGGTGTTGCCTTTTCAAAATTAGTCAGTCTTCTTCCACTGCAACACCCCATAAAGCTTTAGGGATGCAATCCACGCTGGACTAGTGGTTGCTACCAGTCCAATTCTGGAGGCGGCTTCTAGTATATGCGTTGTGTTTGCAATTTCAGGTTACGCCGTATGCCTACCTGATGAGACCCACCTTGGGTCGAAACCGGTCGTAGGCGGCAAAATCTTCAATCTATCCAGCAGGTCCAAGATCTGTTTGGGAATATTCATGCACTAGCCTCCCCTCTCGGGGGGAGGACTGGATATTCTCTAGCGGGTTGCGGGGCGCCTGGGGGTAGTCCTTATTACTTTATGTAGTAGGTGTTCAGTGGAAGGCTCAAAAGATCTAATAAGCGATGCAGTCACAAAAGGACAGCTGATGTCCTGATGACACAATGCAAGCTTACCAGCCTGGATTTCCATGGCATTAGCACAGCATTCTCAGAATTTATTGAAAATTTATATATATATATATATATATATATATATATATATATATATATATATATATATATATATATATATATATATATATATATATATATATATATATATATATATACCTTTGTCTTAATTCTTGTTCTTCACAATATGAATGTTAATTTTAGACTGCGGCATGCTTTTGTTTGTAACGAGCCGTGTCCGTTTTCACGCGTATTTAATGTGATTTTACGACGAACTGCATCAGTTTTTTAGGGCACAGAAGGCTCTAAGTGCACGCCGGATATAATTAGTGTGGAATACCCTGATATGTGATATTATTTTCTTTTTCTAAGTGTGGAAGGGTCTGTATATGACATATGTAAGCAAAGCAAAACCTAATACACATACACAGCAAGACACAGCGACACTTTAACGCATTCAGCCCTGACGCACTACAGCAGGAGATGGATCGACCATGATAATTCAAGGGTAGCCCGAGATTAGCTTGGCGGCTGTCGGCGCCAAGCTAATCTGGCACTGTCCCTGAATTATCATGGTCAATCCATCTCCTGCAACTGGTGCATAGTCATTAGATGACGCCTCCAAAAATTTGTGAAATACGGCCGTCGGGCTGAATGAGTTAACTCATTCTACCCCAGACACACCACAGCAAGATAAGGATCGACAATGATAGTACAAGGGTGATGCCAGAATAGCTTGGCGCCTATGGGCGCCAAGCTATTCTGGCATCACCCTTGAACTATCATGGTCGATCTGTGTCCTGCACTGCAATGCAGTCTATATAGGACAACGGCAAAATTTGAGGATTTCAGTGTTGGGGTAGAATGAGTTAAGTATATGGAGAAATTAAAGGCGCTGAATGTTTCATCCTGAGTGTTCGGCCGGCCTCTACAGAGTGAACTGCGCAAGTGTGTGTGGTCACTGTACTGACGGGGCGCCATGTGACAATCAGAACGAGTACTGTACCAGTTGTGAAGCAGGGTGGTATGAACCGCTGTGTCATGACGGTCAGTGAAATCTTCATCGTATTTCGCATTCTTTCATCAATATTACCCACGGAATGACAACTTTGGTTGCAATTACCCATTCAGCCCTGACGCACTACAGCAGGAGATCTCTCGACCATGATAATTCAAGGGTAGTGCCAGATACGCTTGGCGCCTGTCGGCGCCAAGCGTATCTGGCACTGCCCTTGAATTATCATGGTCGATCCATCTCCTGCAACTGGTGCATAGTCATTAGATGACGCCTTCAAAATTTTGAAATACGTGCGTGGGGGTGAATGAGGTAAACTGACGTTGTTACATTGTCCTTTCGATACTGATGGAGCTGTTCTACAAGTACTGTGCAAGACAGAAGTCAACATCAATATCATGCACTACATAGACGCTGATGGAGCTGTTCTACAAGTACTGTGCAAGACAGAAGACACCATCAATAGCATGCACTACACAGACGCTGATGGAGCTGTTCTACAAGTACTGTGCAAGACAGAAGTCAACATCAATATCATGCACTACATAGACGCTGATGGAGCTGTTCTACAAGTACTGTGCAAGACAGAAGACACCATCAATAGCATGCACTACACAGACGCTGATGGAGCTGTTCTACAAGTACTGTGCAAGACAGAAGTCAACATCAATATCATGCACTACACAGACGCTGGTGGAGCTGTTCTACAAGTACTGTGCAAGACAGAAGACACCATCAATAGCATGCACTACACAGACGCTGAGGGAGCTGTTCTACAAGTACTGTGCAAGACAGAAGTCACCATCAATAGCATGCACTACACAGACGCTGATGGAGCTGTTCTACAAGTACTGTGCAAGACAGAAGACACCATCAATAGCATGCACTACACAGACGCTGATGGAGCTGTTCTACAATTACTGTGCAAGACAGAAGACACCATCAATAGCATGCACTACACAGACGCTGATGGAGCTGTTCTACAAGTACTGTGCAAGACAGAAGACACCATCAATAGCATGCACTACACATACGTTGATGGAGCTGTTCTACAAGTACTGTGCAAGACAGAAGACACCATCAATAGCATGCACTACACAGACGCTGATGGAGCTGTTCTACAAGTACTGTGCAAGACAGAAGACACCATCAATAGCATGCACTACACAGACGCTGATGGAGCTGTTCTACAAGTACTGTGCAAGACAGAAGACACCATCAATAACATGCACTACACAGACGTTGATGGAGCTGTTCTACAAGTACTGTGCAAGACAGAAGACACCATCAATAGCACGCACTACACAGACGCTGATGGAGCTGTTCTACAAGTACTGTGCAAGACAGAAGACACCATCAATAGCATGCCCTACACAGACGCTGATGGAGCTGTTCTACAAGTACTGTGCAAGACAGAAGACACCATCAATAGCATGCCCTACACAGACGCTGATGGAGCTGTTCTGCAAGTACTGTGCAAGACAGAAGACACCATCAATAGCATGCACTACACAGACGTTGATGGAGCTGTTCTACAAGTACTGTGCAAGACAGAAGACACCATCAATAGCATGCACTACACAGACGTTGATGGAGCTGTTCTACAAGTACTGTGCAAGACAGAAGACAGCATCAATAGCATGCACTACACAGACGTTGATGGAGTTGTTCTACAAGTACTGTGCAAGACAGAATGCACCATCAATAGCATGCACTACACAGACGTTGATGGAGCTGTTCTACAAGTACTGTGCAAGACAGAAGACACCATCAATAGCATGCACTACACAGACGTTGATGGAGCTGTTCCACAAGTACTGTGCAAGACAGAAGACACCATCAATAGCATGCACTACACAGACGCTGTACTTACTGGGGTGAACAGATTCTAGGCAAATGGAAAAAAAAAAAAAACACTGGGATGCCTAGAATCTAAATCCTACATCAAAACTCTCTTGCTCACAAGTACAGACTGGTACAAGAGTATTATCAACAGGAGAATGTTCCCACTTTAACTGCAAACTTCCATTGTCTGACTCCATGCATTTTGTCTTGTTATCACACTTAACAAAATGACTAATTGGAAGCACTTTAAAGACTCGCTCAACCCTCGGAATCGCCATTTTCAAGTGTCTGTCTCCTACTTCCAAAACGACTTCTTTGGAGTATTTGTGTAGTGGATAGAACGACTAAACAACTGTATGTCTGTAGAGGGGAAGTGGCTTTATCAGCTTCACTAGACTATACATCTTAGTAGTGAGAATAATGTCCAAAGTTTATAGGTATTAAAATATTTGAAAACACCCTTGTATGTATGAAACATAAACATGTGCGCCAATACTAAGAGGAGTCTGAATTGTTCATGATTGTACTCCTTACCTTTCGATCACAGCTGCACTGGCTTGCTTCCGTAACTTTTCGCGAGTCATTTGTCAGTCGATCCACACATTGACCCACATAACAACACCGTTCATTCTGTAATGTGGGCAGTGGGCAGATGTTCACATCTGCACGGGACATAGACGACCCCGCCCTCCACGAGTCGCCTGCTGCCTTGCAGGCCTGGCCGCTTGGCTGCGGAAAGGCTAAGGGAGGAAACCCCTGACATCAAAGCCCCTGTGTCTCCGGGGAAGGCTTTTGAGCCAGAGACTAGGACAAGGACAGTCTGATATAAAACCTACGACCCGAGGACCTCGATGCCATCGTCCCAGCTTGCTAGGCCATGGCAGATGAACCAAGGGTTTAAAGGGTGGGGCCAGTACTGCGCACACTGCACTCCACCAAAAAGCTCCACCGCGCAGGCTTTAGGAAACGTCCACGGACCATGACACTCATTCTGTAATCGATCTGCCCATCATCCCAACAATGCATGTGTCTGCACGTGCAACTGCTCGTTCAACCATTGTGGCTGCCCGTAGCGCGTTTCCTGCAGAAATCATCGCGACGAAAAGCACTACGGATAAGCATAGGGTTACTTTTAGTGATTTTGTGTACATGTTTCTTTGCGAAGTATTAAGTATAAAGTATTAATTATTACATGTATAAATCTACTTGTACCTTGTATATTATTTAGAATGTACGGACGGTATCTACGGCCAGAACTCTTCCTCTGTCTGTGGGAAGTGTACCAATGACGCGGCGTATAAAAAGACGACTGGACACTGTCATGTCTGTCCGCCGGGACTAGAGACACCGCTGTCAGCAGGGTACACTTTGTTTAACTTGCCAGTTTTGTAGTGTCAAGTATCACGTTAATTTAGCCTTATCATTAACTCATTCGAGATGTGCCGCCTACCGATACTCAGCGAACCGCCGCGTATCCGTAGGCGGCACGTCTCGATTCATCCGTCTAAGAAAACAGATACAAATTCTGCCGAGTAAGAACCACGAGCCGCCATGAACCCCGCACTCTTGCAGTTGGCTGGTGGTCACTGTCTCTCGGCAAGGACGGGGATACAATGTATAAATTGAATCGTTTTTAGAGGGTCGCTGAGACAATATAATTATATACCAGAATGTTTAGATTGCCATATAGATATACATTATAAGTGTGCTTTTAATTTTTTTATTACTAGAATGTTCTCACGGTATCAACGGCCAAAACTGTTCCTCTCTCTGTGGGAAGTGTACCAATGACGCGGCGTGTAACAAGACGACTGGACACTGCCATACCTGTCAGCCGGGACTACAGACACCGCTCTGTCAGCAGGGTACAAGAAAACTCCTGTTTTTGTTGTTTTGCTGTTTTCGGTGGTGGGTTTGTTGCTGATCGCCTTGTTCTTGTAGAATTAGTATTTAGAACCAATATCACAATTTTCGGCAGTGTATTCTTTAACTCCTTCGAAACGTGCCGCCTCCGGATACGCGGCTTATGCCGCGTATCCGGAGGCGGCACGTTCCGAATGAGTTAACAGGCATGTCTCACTAGCCCTGTGTTGTGTACTCGTCGCTGTTTATACTAAGTGGTGACTGGATACAGTCAGCGCATCAGGGTCGTGGTCGGGCACGTACAGCTGGTCACGTCGTCAGTGCTGAAGAGACCCTGGGAATCGGTCACGTTTGGCATTATCTAATAATAATAATAATGGTTATTATATAGGCGCGTTTTCCCGATTCGGCGAATCGGCTCAAAGCGCCGCGAACTGCACCCAACACGCACGCTCACGTGACACACGCATTCACTCTGAAGACAAACATAGTACAAGACAGACACAGGACATTCACGTGGTGCGAAGGGTCAGCTCAGCTACTGAGTTTTCGGAAATTTTGATCGCTTGTATTTGAAATTTATTAGATGGCCTGAAACCGGTACCAAAGTGGAGGGGGTGGAAGAACCGGAGTACCCGGAGAAAGAACCCCCGACGGTCCGCCCGAATTAACGGTGACACTTACTAGAGGAGAAAAATCCGACGCCGAAACCCGGTATCGAACCTCGCACCTCTAGCATTGGTGGCAGGCGCCTTAACCACTGCGCCACGGACCGCCCCATTTGATGAAGAAACATGGGTGTGCATAAAAACCGGAAGCGGTCTTACATTTTCTGAATCAGCACGAAAAACGTGGTCAGATGAGTCAATGCAGACTGTCTGCTCAGTTCAGATGTGAGGAAGTTGTGGCCTTTGAAAATTAACATCTTAACACGTTCACTGCTGAGTATAATTAACCACCACAAAACTGCAAGATGCCTAGATCCTCATGAGCCCCAACAGTTGCGGGGGTTCACGATGACTCTATGCCTCTCGTTGAATCTATGCCTCTGTATTTATGTTTCCTTCACGACTGGGAGTGTTTAACCTTAATTTACAGTGATTTCAAAAGCACAATCGCGTCTACTGGCAGTGATGGAGTTAAATCTGAAATGGTTCTTAACTTTTGGTGTATAGTATATTAATTATTTTGTACGATTTTTAATAATTTATTGTGTATTTGCTATCCTGCAAAATGTGCAGACGGCCGTTTTGGCCAGGGTTCTGGCTATAGCTGTGGTCACTGTGAAGTGGGAGCGGCCTGTGACAAGGGGAACGGACACTGTGTGGCGTGTGATGGCACGTATGGACAGGGACGGGGAGCAGCTGCTTGCAGCTGAAAAACGACGAGGGGTCTGACGATCGAGCTTTTACTGAAAGCAAGTACAGCTGTGCCACCGCGTGCGCAACCGTCCGCCGCGCTAAATCATGACTACTGTTGTAGTAATGAGTTAGTGCGGACCAGTTGACACACGTTAGCGCAGCCATATTCGCATGTAGTAAATGCCCGTTCGTCAGGTCCCCATGCATTTGTCGCATCTGTTTATTGCTCCAATCATTTTACCATCATAGTTCTTTTCTACTGGATCAAATGTAATTAGACGTATCCAGGGATATGACCTTTTTATATAAAAAAAAAGTCCCGATGTTATTGGAGAGTTTAGTGACAGTTTTAAAAATATTTGTTTGTTTATCGCAGTGTCGTCGGCCAAGAGTGGAAACAGCGAGAGTCTTGTTGGTCCTGTATTTGCTGCTGTAGTGGGCTCTGTGCTGGGAGCCGGGCTTCTTGTTGCTGTCGCTATTGTACTCACATTCCGGAAGCGGTCAGTACAACCAGGAAGGTTTATTTACTATTGACATGAACCCGTTAATCTCTGATACACAGCAACAGGAGACAGCGGTAGTGATCGTTCAGCGGTGGTGCTACATTAGCTTAATATCGAATTCAAAGAACTTCGGAGTTGTCCTATGCAGACTATATTACAATCCAGGAGATAGAACGACCATGACAATTCAAAGATTGTGCCAGAATAGTCTGGTGTCACTAGGCCGGAAATAATTAATTCCTGCCTAGTGACACCAGACTATTCTGTACTATGGCACCACCATTGAACTAACATGGTCGTTCTATCTCCTGGACTGTAATGTTGTCTGCATAGGACAACTCAGAAGTTTTTTTAATTCGATATTAACCCATTCAGCCCCGAGTCCCTACAGCAGGAGATGGATTGACCATGATAATTCAAGGGTAGTGCCAGATTAGCTTGGAGCCTGAAGGCGCGAAGCTAATCTGGCACCACCCTTGAATTATCATGGTCACTCAATCTCCTGCAACTGGTGCATAGTCATTAGGCAACATCTCCAAAATTTGAGAAATGGGACCTTGGGGTAAAAGGGTTAAGTTGGGCCGGGGCTGGATCATTAGGGCCTGTGTCTCTGGACTTTGGATTTTACTTGTGACGTTCTGACAGTGAAAGGAGGAGAAAGTAACACACGTGCATTCTATATACTTCATTTCTTGCGCACTGTTCCCACACGCGGCCCTTGTATTTCTGAATCAGAAATTAACCCTTTGCGTGTCGGTAGCGGTTTTATATAAAAGAGGTCTGTGTTTGAACACAATTTTCTTGTCAAAACTGACAGTTAGCGCCCTTGATTGAATCCAGTTCAGTTCGTTTCAAACAAGTTATGCATCCCAGTACTGGCAATTGTCTTTAACGATTGTGATGATATGCTGTTGGTGCAGATGATATTTACACGTTTCCATATATGTGTCAACAAGCTCTCGGATATTTGAAGATAATTAAGTTTTTGATGGCGCTTTCTACTATTTGGACGAACACATTCCGTTGCCTTCGACTAATATTATTAGCAAATACATTTAGTGGCCGAGTCTTGTGGCGATTCACACCCACCAAGCTCTATTTTAACGCCTGCCGCAGACATGTCCAGTGACTGTTCGCTTTGGGGTGTGTACGTGCCTTTTGTGAAGACAGAAATGTTTGTTGTCAGGTCCCGGATAACACGTGCAAGTCCGAGAAGGAACGATTTGAGGGACGGGAATATTCCAGCAGTGTCAGGTAGGCCTGAACCTGTATTCTTGACGCGGCTACATTATGGTAGGGGGAGTTCTTGGTAGTGTGAGGTGTTGGACTGAAATGTGTACACTTCTTGATTCGCTGACTTTAGTTGCAAGACTTCCAACCCAAAGCAAAATGGTGTACGAAATGGGAAACCCTCACAGAGGAATTACATATATGATTGATTGATTGATTGTACATTGCTTAACGTTCCGACAGCAACAAGGCTTTCTCAGGACGTGCCTGCACTGCTTGTGAAAACAAAAAAAATAAACAGAACATTGAATGTATGTCGCCAGCCGGTCAAATACGTTAAATAAACCTAACACATGGGGCTAAATAAAGATAAGACCATTTAGCAACACACATCCAATATCAAGAGCTACAGGCAGTGCAGACAGTAGGGAGAGTTTTAAAAAGGCAAATACAGGTGAATGGACCTCGGGTAGACAGAAACACATGCCCCAGAATAGAGAGAAAAACCCACCCTGTGGGGCTGACCAGGGTGACCCTGGGAACTAAAAAATACCTAACCCCACCCAAGTCCCCCCAGGGCACACCCGGGTGGGGTTAATTACATATATGAGTGCAACACGGTGATCAAAGCATGACATCTTACTAAATCATTAGGTACGTTACAAGGTAGCTTATCCCATTGAGCCCTGACGCACTACAGCAGGAGATGGGTCGACCACGATAATACATAAGCAGTGTTAGTTGGCGAATGCCGGTGCCAAGCTAATATGGCACTGCCCCCTGAATTATCATGGTCGATCCATCTCCTGCAATTGGTACATTGTCGATAGACGACGTCTCCAAAATTTGGAAAATACGTGCGCCGGGCTGAATGAGTTAAGGGTAGAAGAAGAACAAGAACAAGAAACATACCTACAGAACTTATAAAAGTTGAATCTGCCGCTATCTGGCACAAACCATTTGTACCCGTCTTGAAACTGTATACAAAAACATTAGGAAATCATACGCAACCTTTTCTTACTACCATTTTTGTGGGATTTAGGAATGGTAATGGAATGCCACTTACTGGTAGATTTTTTTAATTTAAACTCTTTTGAAATCTGATTTTCTACAGAAGCTTCCTTAAATGTTATACATACTGAAGATTCCACCAAACAGCACTCAACGGAAGACCCTTACGACCAACTGGAGAACTACGAGAACACGAGAGACGAGGCCAAGCCGTACACCCAGTTACAGCCAGACCAGTCACACAATCAGGGTCACGAGAATCCATACCATCAACTGGCGGCTCAGTATCACAACACTGATGACGTCAAACCGTATGACGCTCTCTCACTGCCAGCTAAGCAAGCCAGACAGACACGCCAGAGGCTGAAGGGGCCGCCAAAAAACATGTGTACGCTAACACACGATTCAAACCCCAGAAGTGAACATCTCCTACACATGTGAACGTACATGGAGAACACCATCGAACTGCACGAGGCATGGATCTATGCCTCATGCCTCTTGATGTTTTGCTTTTAATTCCTCTGGCAGATTTGGTGGGGGTTCTGCAGCAGATTCGGAAATGACATTAGCAGGCAATGAAGGGCTTATGCAGTTGTTGAACGATATATCCATGCTGTACACCAATTCCATAAGAATCAAAGAGTCCGTCAATTACATATTTTTTAGATTCTATATTTATTTTGTTCTCACAATTGTTGCTATTGACCATCAAGTAGTGACCAGTAGAAATGTAAGGCCTCGCTACCCCTTCCCAGCCACTGGACGCAAACTGTTTCCTGAACCTGTGTGGGCACAGCGCCAAAGAACTCCATTCGTCCAAGCAACCTTGATGCAATAATTGGTAAGCAAGAGGCATAGATCCACATGAGCCCGCGCATATACGGGGGCTCATGAGGATCTATGTCTCTTGCATTCGGATTCTGCTTATTATGTTCTGGCGGTCACGTTTTCAATAATGAAAACAATATATTTGTTCGTTTAATTTTTTCATGTCCTTATAAAAGTATCAACTGGAAAACGGACTTGTTTCAGGACAATTGTAGACTTGTGAGTAATCAAATAAAAAACCGCCAAAATTGAAAACGTGGGGGAAGGGGGCGGGGGCTCAAACACCCTGAAAAGTGACTTTGTTATATCACCTTAAAGAATAAAGAATTTTAGGGGGGGGGGGGGTCCGGAAACCCTAGAATCCCCCGCCCCTCCTCCCCGAGATCCGCCCATGTTTTCGGTCTGAATTCTTTGACGCAGCGTCTAACTGGGGCTAAAGGGGTCGTTGGCCGAACAGAACAAATACAGTTTTGATGACTCTGTCTGCACAAATATACCTGGAGCTGTGGGTCTGTCAGACACCAAACGGAAAGAGCGACTCATATGAAAAACAAACTTAAAAAAAAAAAAAAAACATCCACGGGAGTTGTGTGTGTGTGTGTGTGTTGGGGGTGGGGGGGGGTGGGGGTGGTGTGCGGGGAGCCGGGGGGGGGGGGGGGGCAGTAAGACATGCAGCCACTGTCACCGTGTTTACATCTATATAACTATATTGTTTTTACCTCAGCACAGCTGGGCATGCTGCAGAATGCATCGTGGTATTACTCTATTGTAATTCTGCATTCTTTTCATTCTCTACATCCAGCCCCTTTCCAGTGTAAGTGAGAGATTCTCGTTTTCCCACGAAGGCTTTGCCGATGACTCCCAGCTGTACAAACACGCTACTCCCGACCAAGTCTCTTTGCGCCATCCTAAGCCTTCAGAGCTGTATCTGTGATGTCAAAGAGTGGATGTCATCAAACAAACTTAAACTTAATGATGATAAGATCTTATAATCAAACCCCCCATATTGACCAGTTCACTTTCCCTCCCCACGTGCGCGGCAAATGGAACCGCCATCATCAGTTTCTCACACACCGCCAAAAATCTTGGAGTAACCCTGGACGAAAGACTGTCCACGAACCAACAGATTGTCAACACCTGTCGCACAGCCTACATGGAGCTCCGTCGCAGTTCTTCTATCAGACACTATTTGACCATCGAAGCCACAATAACCCTCATCTGTGCATTTGTTCTTTCCAAGCTGGACTATTGTAATTCACTGTATGCAGGTTGTCCCAAATATCAGATTGACAGGCCTAAAAAAGTTTTGAATTCTGCTGCGAGGCTCGTCATCAACAAGCACAAAACTGATCATATTACACCTGTAATTATATTCCTCCACTGGCTCCCTGTGGCCGCAAGAATTTAGTATAACCTTTCTTCTGTGTACTTTAGCTGCATTTCCATATCAAGCACCCCGTACCTGTCCCTTCTCCTGCAGCTGTACACTCCCTCATGACAACTCGGATCCTCTGCTGAGAGGCGCATTTTGCGTAAACCTTTTGTCCATACCATGTCTATTGGCCAGCGGTCTTTTTCATATCTTGGGCCGCTGTACTGGAACGAACTGTTCCGCCACAGTGCTTCAAAAGACGTTTTTAAATCTGCGCTAAAACACACAGTTTCCAACTCCATTACCCCACCGATTAACATTGAGTGCTGACGATTCTGTTGTAGTTTTACTGTGGTGCCTAGAATATATTATGTGTGTGTGTGTGTGTGTGTGTGTGTGTGTGTGTTTGTGTGTGTGTAATACTGTGTACAGTTTCTGTAATTGTATTTTTGAAATTCGTAATGCGCCTAAATCTCTACCTGAGGTTAGGAGCCATAGAAGTCACCATTATTATTGTCACAACCGGACGCATGGCATAAACAGAAATTACCCTGATAAAAGCGAGATCATTTCAAAACCCCGACAAAATTGCAGTTGTAAAATATAAAAAAAATGTTAATCATAATATCCCTATAATAGTGACAAAGTAACGCAAGACTTGCGCAGTGTTTAACCCCTTCCCTGTCACTGTATATACCTTTCTGTTTCTCAACGTTTTGCTCATTCAACGACCAATAGCCAAACCGTCCAAGAAACATGGATACATATATAGGTCTCAGCAAGTCACATATATCTTCATGAGCCCGCGCAGTCGCACTAACTTACCGCAGTCGGACTAAGTTACCGCATTCGCGGGGCTCATGAAGATCTATGTTTGTTGCAGTTGGATCGTGTTTACTTTGTCTCGGCAGTCAAGCGGTTGATATGTCGTTGTTGACCTCACAGTAAGGATCAGCCGCTAAAGTTCGTGTTACCATCTGCACCAATTGACGTGTAGCCGGTTCCTGACTGACGGGTCAGCGCTAACCAATCAAAATGCGCGAATGAGACACACCCGCGTGATGCGAGAAATCGGCTATGTTGGTCCGACATTGAGGCTGAGTGAGGAAGTTAACGGAGAGAGAAAAGAAATGGCGAAAACGTGTGCGTGGGGGTCTTTGCAACAGCGATTTCATATATCCTGAGCGTCTAGAATGTGGTGTAAGGTTCATACCATTCCCAAAACCCCGTCGTAGCCATGCAATTGCATGCGATGTATCAAATTGTGTAGTCTGTAGACCGCCGCTGACGAGTCGAGCAGCCTGCACAGTCAGTGAACGTCAAGTACCGGGATGGAAACTGACATCTCTTCGTTTGCACAAAGGTCAGTTCATATTCATTTCTCCTGAATTTGTTCATTATAAAAATGAAACGGGTAATGTCAGTTTGCCCATGTAAATATCTGTTGTGAAGGCCGAAGGTGGTAAGATCACTCATACAGCAAGTCCGGCGTTTCTCAGTAGCTACCATCATGGTGAAAGCACAGTGTACGAGTGCGAGAGATAGCTCTGTTGAATGTTTCTTAACCCTCATCATTTGGAATACAACCAGTGTGTGAAATAAGTCTAATATAGTGCAAGGGTAGTGCCAGAATAGCTTGGCGCCTAGAGGCGCCAAGCTATTCTGGCACCACCCTAGTCATGTTTATCTGTAAGTACTCAATCAGTCAATGTAGCTTGCATATGGCAGTGTACAAATTTGAAGCTTTTAGCCTCGGTATGATATGGATTAATTTTATTTACAGCATTTTGTCAATGGCGAACCGTCAGAAGCGTTTCCAGACCCGCTGCCAGCATGCCCTGCTTTGCCCAGCAGTGGGACAAGTCACACACACCAGCGACCACCTCCCAAAAAGCGACCGTCAACAGAGCTGCATCAAAAACGTTCACGCAAAACACTGGTTGCTCCAAGGTATGCACCGATTTGCATTTCACAATCTCTTTAAGTCTAAGCATACTTACGGTTCCTTCACACACTCTTTCATACACACTAGCACACTCTCTCGTACACAAAAATATACATTTTACACATGCACACACTACAGGAACACAAACAGCAGTTTCTAGGATGCAAACAATCTGTTTATTTTATTTTTAGGCAAAAGACGTGGCTGCACACAAGTATGTAAGATGCCACGAAACAAGCTCCTATGGTGGCAACACCCTTTGAGTTTACAGCAACAAACACAATGTGATTTACTACATATTAACTTCATGTTTGTTGATGTAAACTTTGACAAAGGGTGTACATACAATATGAAAATTATCCATTTAACTAATACATTTTTAATAATATTATCACTGTACAAGTGCAGCTACAGATGCCAAGTGTGACCAGGAAGAATACAGTGTCATTCATGTCTGTGCAACAAGTTTGTCCTCCCCCTTTTAGCTTTGCCTTTCTCGTGATGTAGTCAAAGGCAACAGCTCCTGTTCCATAAGTGGTACCTGTAACATAGAATAAATAAAATCGAACATTCTGTATTTATATCACAGTTGACGACTGCTTTCTAACTGTGTCATTACACTGCCGTACTGATTTCATTTGTTTCAGATTTGATCCTTTGCAGAGAAGAAGCATCTCAGGGTGCAGCTTGAGGCAACTCGCGCTCATGTGCAGAAACTTGAACAGCTGTGTGCCAGCCAAGCCATATATGCCTGCAGGATTTTGAGCAGAATTTAGATAATCATTTTAACCCACTGACCTCTCACGCCCCCTTTGGCCCATGTTTACATAGCATTAAACTATGAGACCTAAATAT
Source organism: Semisulcospira habei (assembly GCA_036245525.1). Lineage (NCBI taxonomy): Eukaryota > Metazoa > Mollusca > Gastropoda > Semisulcospiridae > Semisulcospira > Semisulcospira habei. The sequence goes on along the minus strand of BTPG01000003.1, from coordinate 248,863,031 downwards.
AACTAAATGTGGATATGCAGTTGTCTGAGCATTTATCTCAATAACTGCTCTGACAACTGCATATCCACATTTAGTTATATTTATGTCATAGTTTAATTCCAGTGCCCCCATTGCCCTCGCAGGTATGGCTCCAGGATTGGCTTGGCCAGCCACACCCGCACCCACAAATAGAAGTCATGTACAATGACGACATATCGGTTTTGATGGTAAAATTAACCTGTGAGGTGTTTGAAACCATTAGTTCTTATTCATTTAAATATTAAGAATAGAGTACTGCCTCCTTAGTTAACTTATCATCCATGCTGAAGAATGACTCATGAGCTCCTACAACTGCAAGGACTCACATAATGTGCTCTTTTGGGACAGTTCTAGGATGACATGTTTTCCATACTTTTAAATGTGCTGTTATAAATAAACCTTGTACATGTCATCAGCAGTCATTTTTGCACATGCAGACAGAGAGAGAGAGAGAAAGAGTGTGTGTGTAAATTAATTATGTGCATACAGATTTACTTTCCACACTCACTGTTCACCGTGCTAATGCACAGGGACAACACACCCACACACACGAACTGTACACAAGTATGCATACAGGTATATTGCCGCACAATTGTGTGAACATACAATTCTAATAACAGTATCTTCAAATTACACAGTTTCAACCAGAATATGCACACTGAAGTAAAACTTACCTGTTGTCATCAAAGATTGCAATGATGGACTTCCTTTTCTTGTTGACGTTTCCGTGAAATAATCTGAATCATGATGGAAACTGGCTCAGGAGTGGAATTTTTTCATGGGGTGTGTCCCATTGCTGTCGGATGGCAAGCACATGAGCGAGTCTGAAAAAAACAAACAAACACAGCTAAAACTTAAAGCACGGCAACACACAAGCTTAGGAAGTTTGTAAGCAAACCATGCCATATGCAGCATTGTGCTCAGTTTTAGTACATTCGCAGGCTTTATCAAAATTCTTGCACAAACGATAACACAAACTCTCCTTCGTCAATGGAACACACGGCATCTCACAGTATAACAAACTGTCAGCGGCTAAAACTATGACAAGCACAGTCTATACTTTTAATGCATAATGTAGAATTGATACATACCCTGCTTTGCATGTGCAGAATGCATCCGTAACCATCTTCTTCGTTGGGTCAATGGACAGGTGCACAGAGTGTGGCTTTCCGTCACTTGGCCGCTCAGTTGACTGCGGAAATTTCAGTGTTCCGTGCACGTCAAAGCCAGATGAAGCACACAAAATTCGGACGCTTTGAATGTACTGCTCACAGCTAAACAAATCTGCACGTTGTCTCTGCCTAAGGGTGATAGGGTATGGCAAGTATTGCTCCGAAATATCGTCGGGAATGTCTGACAAGCGCGCACTTACACACATGGATGCAGCCACAATCGCTTTCCACTGTGGCACGTTGTTTGTCGGACCAGCGGGTCAAAGTCGAACGCTGGGTAGTGGGCGGAGTTATCTCTGAGCAGGCTACACGTCAATTACACACTGACCCAGTGTCTGTACAGTTACTCAACTAGATCATATTTCATGTGCCTTAGGCTTAGATTCTTTTGAGCCGCTACACATGCCTCAGCTAATAAACATATATGCCTCTTGCTTTTCGATGATGTTTGTTTGTTTGCTTGTTGTTGTTGGTTTTTCTTTTCTTTAAACAGAGGCGATCCTCCTGTTAGCACTACGATTGTAGCAACTTTGACTAGATAGCTATGACTCTTTTTTTCTCGGGGGAGGGGGGGGGGCTTACAGGTCATGTTACATATTCAAATTTGGCTGCTGAGGCAGTAAGAGGACCGGTGTTTTTTAAAATATTTTTGCCTTGTTTGAAAATTTGTAGTAGGGCTGAACTGTTTGAATTTGCTGGATATTTCTGGTTAGATGAGAGGAGACATGTTTGGTGCTTTCATTCATACCATCCTGAGCTTGCCTATGTTGAGTTGCCGTTGACGTAGTAATTTGAGGGGCACGCTGATTTCAGCTGTGCTTGGGTGTGGGGTTGGTAAGGAATCGGGTTCATAGCAGAAAAAAATGAGACTGTCAATGTGCTGTTTTTTGTTTTTTGGTTTGTTATTTTGTGCATTGCAAATGTGCAGCTGGTGGGGGGTAGCGTGTTTTAGGGGATTGAAGTATTAGGGGATGCCTGGGACTGACTATGGCTAGGAAATTTGACAGTACGGAAACGGCACTGTGTTCCATGGCCTGTCAGGGGCACCACATGCAATATGTGACATAGATCAGAAGCTGGTTTAATATAACCATATCATTGTTTGGACATTTGCAGCTGGAAAACAGAGAATCATGAAAAATTTCAATTTTGTCAAAATATCGCTGCAGAGGTGGGTGGGGTAGGGTGTGGGGGGGGGGGAGGGGGAGTTGGAGGTGGGGGGGGAGGGGGGGGGGTTAAGGTTAAAGGTTAAGATTAAAACGACAATGAAACAGTGTCAGCATGTTCATTTCATCAGACAGCTGACCTCAGAGTGAAATAAGCCGCCAAAATGGTGTGACATGGAGAAGAGTTATTTTGCATGATCCAACTACAATGGCTGCGTCTGAGGTGTCATTCTGCTGTAATTGTCATTAAGGATGTCTCTGGTGTTTATTCTGAGCCAAATACAAGCACTTTTACACTGCGTAAAGCTCATTTGAGTGCATTGTTATGAGACCAGCAGTTGCGGCCACCAGTACAGGCTTTTACAGGAGTGTTCACAGGTTTGGTACACACATGCCAGCTGCATTTGCAACATGAGTTGATGTCTTTTGAGACTCTGACAAGCTTGTTTTATTTAAAAATGAACTGTACATAACCATTTTCCC
>BTPG01000003.1:248760394-248859767 GCA_036245525.1 Semisulcospira habei | reverse complement strand
AGTTCAGTAGACTTATGTTTAAATTGCACAGCTGTTTCATGACCCTTTTGCCTGTGGAAAAGATTGCAAGCAGCATACAGGGCATGGTAGCTGGTTACAGGCCTCTTCCTGCTTGTTGTCACCAGACAACAGGGTCAATGAGGATGCCTGGGATTTGTCTTTTTGGCTGCCCTGAGATACACAAGGAAATGGCCTTGGGTCTAAAAGCTAATTTTTCATCAATGTCAGTGTCGTGTTAACCTTTTTCAGTTGTCCAGCCCACCATAAGTCAGTTTGACTGTATTGCATATTTGTGTAAACTTGGAAAAACAGAAAAAGTAGGGGGGGGGGGGGGAGGTAGTGGAAAAATATGAAAAAAAAACTGTCATGTGCCTGTGTCTCAAATGCAACATTTCTGAAGATCAGATATATTACTTGATGTACATGCCACTTTTGGAGGCATTCTAACCATATCTAGTCTGTTTTTCATGGCATCAGATATGCATGATCTAACACATCAACAGCATAGTGAAAGCCACAACAGCGCGCTTCACATAATGGGCCATAACATAAAGCTGCAGCAACATTGAATGGTGTCACTTTGGGTTTGACTTAGCTAGTGTCTAAGGGTTGCACTGATGCAGATTGAATGGTGCTCAGGTGGAAGAGTTTCTCTTACAGGTCATGTTACATATTCAAATTTGTCAGTTGAGGCAGTAAGAGGACCGGTGTTTTTAAAAATAATTTTTGCCTTGTTTGAAAATTTGTAGTAGGGCTGAATGTTGGAATTTGCTGGATATTTCCAGTTATATGAGAGGAGACATGTTTGGTGCTTTTATTCATACATCCTAAACTTATCCAGTGGACAATTGTGGGCCTATGTTGAGTTGCCGTTGACGCAGTGATTTAAGGGGCACGATGATTTTAGGTGTGCTTGGGTGTGGGGTTGGTAAGGAATCAGGTTCATAGCCAAGTAATGAGACTGTCAATGTGCTGGTTTTTCTTTTGTTGTTGTTGTATTTTTTGTGCATGGCAAATGTGCAGCTGGTGGGCGGTAGTGGTCTTTTTAGGGGATTGAAATATTAGGGGATGCCTGGGACTGATTATGGCTAAGAAACTGGACAGTATTAAAACGGCACTGTGTTCCGTAGCCATAAGTGCTTCCTGATCTCATCGTGAATGCACCTGCCACACAGAGACACCACTTTATTGCCTTGTGTGAACATAGGCTTTTGTAATATGTAACTGTGGTATTTAACCCCTTCTCTGCAGAGAGAAATCGAATCCGATCAAACTCCAAGAGACATATTTCCTCACGAGACCCCGCGACTTCTTGGTTCATTCAACGACCAAAAGCCAGCACCGTCCAGTACAAATTGGATACAAACTGGTCTCAGCAGTCACAGTAACTTACCTCAGTCGCACTAACTTACCACAGTCGCACTAACTTTCCGCAGTTGCACTAACTTACCGCAGTCGCGGGGGCTCATGAGGATCCGTGTCTATTTCGGCTTGATAGTGATCACTTTTTTCTCAGCACTGAAGGTGTACAGGTGTCTTTTTACGCCTACGTAAGAGACAGGCTGCGCTGCAAGGTCAAGGTTGGTCCTCTGGAAGATAGCGACGGGGAGCTGCACACTGATGATGAGGAACAAGCGGACATCTTGAACAATTTCTTTGCATCAGTTTTCACGGTGGGGTCAATGGTGACAGACCGGAACCCCAATGTAAGTTTACGGGCTTACCAGAGGAAAGACTGGTACATGTGATCTTTACAGAGGACATAGTCCTTAAGAAGTTGCAAAACCTGAACGCTAGCAAGGCGCCAGGGGTTGACGAAATTTCTCCAGCCGTACTGGTGGAAGCAGCAGAATCCATAGCATATCCCCTGTCACTGATCTTTCAGGCTTCCTTGGACACCGGAGAGGTGCCAGTGGGGTGGAAAGAGGCAAATGATGTGCCGATATTCAAAAAGGGTGCAAAATGTATAGCAGGAAACTACAGGCCGGTATCGCTGACTTCTCAGGTTGGGAAAGTCTTTGAAAGTGTTGTGCGGGATTCTCTGAACAATCACCTTGAGAGGCATCAGCTGATCCGAGGCAGCCAACATGGTTTCTCAAAAGGAAAGTCCTGCCTGACAAACCTGCTCGTCTTCCTGGAGGACATGACACGCATGCTGGACGAAGGGAAAGATGTAGACGTCATCTACCTTGACTATGCCAAGGCGTTCGACAAGGTCCCTCAAAGGACATGACATGACACGCATGCTGGACGAAGGGAAAGATGTAGACGTCATCTACCTTGACTATGCCAAGGCGTTCGACAAGGTCCCTCACAAACGGCTTATGGACAAGCTGAAAGCACACGGTGTAGGCGGAAAAGTACTGCAGTGGATGGAAGAATGGCTGCGTGGCAGGAAGCAGAGAGTTGTGGTCAACGGACAAGCTTCTCCATGGGTAGATGTGACGAGCGGAGTTCCACAAGGATCCATTTTGGGGCCGACCTTGTTCCTGGTGTTCATTAATGACTTGGAGGAGGATATGCTGACCAGCGTTCTAAAGTTTGCTGATGACACTAAGATCTACGGCGACGTCTCCGACCCAGCGGGGAGCGACAAACTACAGCATGACCTTAAGGTAGCAGAAAGATGGTCAGAGAGGTGGCTGATGCAGTATAACGTGGACAAGTGCAAGACTCTGCATGCAGGCCGTATAAAACACTTGTCAGGTTTACACGCTGGGAGGACAAGAACTTGGAGCAGTGGAGGAAGAAAGGGACCTAGGCGTCATCATGCACAGGTCACTGTCGGTCAGTCGCCAGTGCTGCGTGGCAGCAAAACGAGCCAACAGAGCAGTGGGGCAGATCATGCGAACAGTTATAGCCAGAACTAGAGAAGTTATTGTCCCACTCTACAAAACAATTGTACGACCACATTTAGAGTATTGTATCCAAGCATGGCGACCATACCTCAAAAAAGACATCGCAGAGTTGGAAAAGGTGCAGAGGAGAGCTACAAGATCGATTACAGGGATTGGTCACCTGCCGTATGAGGAGAGACTGGCCTTTTGCAATTTGCAGAAATTGGAAGAAAGGAGAGACAGGGGAGATCTCATCGAGACTTTCAAGATCATAAAGGGACTTGAAAAAGTTTCTGCGGACATATTTTTTACTTCATGCCAGTCATCATTTTACCATAGAGGTCACAGCAGCAAACTTTTCAAAGGGAGGTCCAGACTGAATCTTAGAAAAAAAACTTTTTTTCCCAAAGAGTTGTGAACCCATGGAATGCTCTGAAACAATCAATTGTCGAAGCTGAAACTGTCAACCAGTTCAAGAACCGCCATGATAAAGAGACAGTTAAGGGGGTTAAAATAAGTTCTCAAACTTCCTACCCCGTCGGCCGCGCTCAGTGGCCACTCAGGTAAATTCAGGTTGGGTGTAATGTAATCAGATAACATGACATGCCCACCCCGGTGACATAAACAGTGCAGGTTACACATGTGTAGTCTGTAATGTGAAGTTTTACACTTCCTGGTCAGACACAAGTCAGTATGTTGTCAGTAGAATCAGTTTGAAATATGCAGCTTTAGAGAGAGGCCATGGCGGCGTGCTCTGTGGGTCTACGTTTTCTGGTGTTGGCATTATTCTGTTCAATTGGACACAGTCAGACGACAATAGGTAAGGTAATACACATGTTGCATGCGTGTGTGCAGATCACAATCGTATGTAATATGCTGAATGTTTGTTTCTATTTGTCTGTGTTTTGCTTATGTAATTAGTAACTTGTATAATTAGGTTTTTTTTTTGGTGAAGAGCTTGGAGCTGTATGTTTTAGGTTAGACGTCATATTATAAGTATGCATCACTGTATTATTATTATTATTATTATTATTATTATTATTATTATTATTATTATTATTGCTCTTTAAGGTTATTGATATCCTGAGTGGAACAATAGGGGGCAAGAAATTCAGTTGCGTTTAAAATACACTTCTTACACGCATTGTTGGTTTGTTACACACACACACACACACACACACACACACACACACACACACACACACACACACACACACACACACACACACACACACACACACACACACACAGACGGAGAGAGAGAGAGAGAGAGAGATTGATTGATTATAGATTGCTTTACGTCCCGCAAGCGACAAAAGCCTTCTCAGGACGTGCCTGCGCTAAATGAAGTAAAGAACTGCAAGAAGCGCAGACAGGAGGGAGAATTTCAAAAGAAAAATACAGATGAATGGACCAAAAAGACAGAAATACAAACCCCCAAAAGAGTAGAACCCACCTTGCATGGGTTAGACAAGTTGACCCTAGGAACTAAAAAGTAGACAACCCCACCAAGGTCCCCTAGGGCAGACCCGGTGGGGGGGGGGGAGAGAGAGAGAGAGAGAGAGAGAGAGAGAGAGAGAGAGAGAGAGAGAGAGAGAGAGAGATGATGATGATGAAACTTTATTACATAACGGTAGAAGTTTTGACAGATACAAATACGTCATTTTTCAAACTTGCCGTTTCTAACGTTCTACAACATGAAATATAATGAAGACAAACAAAAAATATTTAACGCAAACAAAAAACATAACTAAATAAGTACAGACACACGCAGTACAGAAAATGATACTACTAAGGTAGCAATAAACAAATACAAAAAAGGAAGTAACACTCCTCAGCACAAATTACATAGGAGAAAAATCATAGCACAGAGAGAGAGAGAGAGAGAGAGAGAGAGAGAGAGAGAGAGAGAGAGAGAGAGAGAGAGAGAGAGAGAGAGAGAGAGAGAGAGAGAGAGATCGAACGAACGAACGAAACTTTATTTTCCAAGGATTGAGATATTAGGCGCGCAGGCCTTTCTTAAAATCAGTCCTTGCTAAGCTACTTTAAAAAAAAAAAGAACATCAACCAAACAACGAAAACTAACTAAATAATAACGACACACACACACACACACACACACACACACACACACACACACACACACACACACACACACACACACATACATGTACTCGTGCACATGAGCACTTTTGTACATACACATGCACACGTACGTGCACACATGTCTAACATTTAGGTAGATAGGATATTTTGTATACTAAAAAAAAAATAAAAAAAAAATAGCGAAAAGAGAGAACATGAAGCGTATTATGTCTAGAAACAAAGAAGAAGAAAAGATCAACATAACGTTGTCTTAGAAAGGTAATCATGTACTCTACCTTTAAACAGAGAGAGGGACGTGGTTTGTTGAATGGTGGGAGGAAGTGAGTTCCATAAAAGAGCACCTGAATAAGACAGACTAGATTTGTACAAGTCTATACGGGGTCTTTTTTATAGAAAGACTGTTCCTGGAGCTGCTGTATTTCTTTTCAGTTGGCGAAAAAAGTCTAGATAAGTTGGAGCTTTGTCGTTAAGAATTGTGTGCATCAGTACATATTTGTTTAGTACGAGGTGCTTAACCAGAGGGAGAAGTCCAATGGCCTGCAGCTTGGCATCAGTGGATAAAGACGGGCCAGGGAGAATAAGCTTAGCAGTGCGCTTGTATAGTGAGTTTATCTTCTTGAAGTGATTTTCACTGCAGCCATCCCATATTGTTGAGGCATAATCAATGTGTGGTTTAATGTAGGCATTAAACAATAGTTTGCGCGTCTTAAGGTCAATGATCTTTTTAAGTTTGGAAAGTAGAAACAACTTTTGGACAATTATTTCTGCATATAGATTAGGTGCCAGCTTAGATCATCTTCTATTATTACTCCAAGCAGGCGGTGTTGACTGACCTGCTCAACTGGGATGGAGTAAAAAGAAAGGTTGAGTGATGGGGGTTGGAGCTGATGTTTCTGGCTGGTTGTGATAAGCATGCCTTTTGTTTTTGTGGGATTTACAAGCATGCGATTTTCATTACACCACCGAGAGACTTCATGAAGACTCTCTTGAAGATTATTTGCAATTTCAGGCACAGTTTTACCAGCGGAATGTAATGTTGAGTCGTCGGCAAACATGTCACACAGCCTCAGTACACGTTACATGTAACGGTAGATCGTTAATGAAGATACAGAACAGTAGTGGGCCTAAAATAAATCCCTGGGGCACTCCATACTCAACAACTTGTTCTGAAGAACATTTTCCATTGAGGTAGACTGTTTGTGATCTTTTTGTAAGATAGGAGTTCAGAAACGAAAGAGCTGACGGGCTCTTATCGTTGAAGTAAGTGGCAAGCTTTTTCAATAAAATGGTGTGATCGATAAGATCGAACGCTTTCCTTAGATCCAAGAAGACAGCACCAGCCATTTTATTATCATTTATGCTGTTGACCCACGAATTCACTATTCGTGCGAGTGCAGTGTGGCATGAGTGCTTGGGACGAAATCCTGACTGGTAATGACATAATAGAGACTTTTCTTCAAGAAATTCCAGAAGATGTTTGTAAACATGATTTTCCAGAGGCTTCGAGAGAACTGATAGTAGGGAAATGGGCGAAAATTATTTATTTCAGAGGAATCTTTTGCTTTAGGAACAGACACTATTTTTGATTTTTTGAAAGCTAATAGGAAGACATTTTTGTATACACAGGTTATAAATGTATGCAAGAGGTTCCACTATGTATGGTTGCGACAGGTCAAGAATATATCCATTGATACCATCACTGCCCAAAGATGTTTTCTTTTATTAGGATGGAAAAGTATTTGCCTACCTCGTGTACAGAAATATTAGGGATGACGAAGACATCATCTGAGGAAAAAACTTTGTTAGCTTCTCTGGAGTAGAATATATCGACTGATCGCGATTGTGTTAACTGAGTAAGTCTTTGGTTGATTGATTGTACATTGCTTAACGTCCCGACAGCAACAAGGCTTTCTAAGGACGTGCCTGCACTGCTTGTGAAAAAAACAACTAAACAGAACATTGAATGTATGTCGCCAGCCGGTCAAATACATTAAATAAACCTAACACATGGGGCCTAAATAAAGCTAAGACCATTTAGCAACACACATCCAATATCAAGAGCTACAGGCAGTGCAGGCAGTAGGGAGAGTTTTAAAAAGGCAAATACAGGTGAATGGACCTCGGATAGACAGAAACACATGCCCCAGAATAGAGAGAAAAACTCACCCTGTGGGGCTGACCAGGGTGACCCTGGGAACTAAAAAGTACCTAACCCCACCCAAGTCCCCCAGGGCAGACCCGGGTGGGGGGAGTAAGTCTTTGGGGGCTGATAGAAAGTAATTATTAAACTCCTCAGCGGTGAGGTTTTCTGGAATTGTATTGCACTGTTTACGCTTGTTGTTGGTAAGCGTATTAAGTGCTGTCCAGATGGAGGAAGGGTTTCTGTGTTCTTCGACTGTTTTGGTTACAAACGATCTCTGAGCCTCTCTAACTAAGTACTTAACTTTATTTCGCAATCTTTTAAATTCTTGAAATTTCTTTTCTTTTTTAGCGTTATTTGTGTCCGCCATTGCTTGTTTGATTTCGTCGGTTATCCATGAGGGAGGCTGGCAGGATCGGACTCGCCTTCTTCTTTCTGGCGCATGTTTGTTTAGCACCCCGAGGAACAGATCAAGTAAGACAGAGACAGCCCTATCTGGGTCAGTACAATTGTACGCATCATGAAAGGGTATAAGGCTAAAATCGTTTAGAAAAGCATCTTTGTTTAGTTTTTTTTAAAGACCTATAGGTCATAATTATACACATGTTGATCCCTCTTTTGTTTGGGCAGCTTGCACGACCATGTACAGGTGATGGGAAAATGATCGCTGACAGCTAGTGGGGGGACGCTGGTCTCTAGTACTGACTTACAGTTGTTGGTATAGATGTGATCAATGAGTGTAGCAGATGATTGGGTTATTCTAGTAAGAGTTTGGACAACTTGCTTCAACCCAAAAAGAGTTGTCGATTGCCACATGGGATTTGTTTTCAGTAAGTCAATGTTAAAATCACCTAACAGCAGTACATCTTTGTCAGTGTCATTCACTTTATCCATCATCTGCACAAAGGCATCATACCACTCGACAGTGGACGATGGATTTCTATATTCATAACCCATTATAATTGGCGATGAGTTATTAATTTTTACTTCTAGCCATACACACTCAATCTCAGTTGACTCCAGGTCATCACGTCTGTGTACCATATGTGCAATCGAGTTGTGGACATAAACAGCAATTCCTGTGTGTTTGAGGGTGTTTGGGTACCGACGAATTAAGGAAAAGTTTCGGAATGCACAGATTATCGTCGCTAATTCTTGAGTCCAGACGTGATTCCGTTATCCCAAAGAGATGCAAGTGTAAAGGCTGGTTTAAAAAGTCTGAAATGTCAGGAACCTTATTGTAAAGGTGAAATGCATTAAGGTGCCCGACCTTCAGCCCGTGGGTATGCATGCAACTGATTGATGGTGTACACATTTTGATGACGAAAATGTAAATATAAAGTTTTCAATATCAGAAACTCAGTGAAACAGTCCAGTGAATGAAAGGAGTGATCATGTGCGAAAGTTTGGAATAAACCAAATCCATATTATAATCACCACAACTGTCAAAAATAACTCGAATGATAGTTTGTAGAACTGATTACTCGCATTCAGCACAACACGTTTGGCTATGCACTATAATCACTAATCATTACATTTAGTCCAGCTTACAAAAATGGTGTATATGCCGGTCAGTCACAATTTAAACGCGTAACTGTACTGTAGGGTCAACCATAGTACAAATAGTCCAACGATTTCTCTAAACTGTCAGACTGCAACACATGTTACTGTGATACGGCCGCATCGCATATAAACCAAAAGTATCGCAAAAGTTAATGTCAAATCTATGAGGTAAAACTAAAACAACAGCACAATAAACCGTTACGTACAAAAATGTCACCGTTAGATCGAACGATTGTCAGATCAGTGCTCGATACACTAAAACAGATTGAACGAGAACTGGAATCAAACAATACTAGTAACACATGGGGCTCACACACCTGTGTTCTTATGTACCACGCATTGCTACAAGTCAGACGGATGAAGTGCTCAAAATGAAGTCATATGATTGTTTATTTTCTTTTCAGATTTATACTGATGTTCACTAAGTTCATGAAAAGCAAGAATCGAAATTAGTTCAAGTTGAGCCTACACTCAAAACAACAACAACAACAATAAAAAAAATAAATTTTGACAGTCGTCAAGTAGGATGGGGTCCGGTAAAACCAACTCATTTAGGCCTGGAGGCGTGTTAGCTGAACATCCGATTTACGCTGGAAAGAGATGGACAACGATAGCACAAGTGCAGTAACAGCGGATAAGATTAGCGCCTTGAAGACGCAAAGCTATTCCGGCACTATCCCAGAACTATCATCGTCCAACATTTCCCGATCAGGCATGAAGGAGCTAATCTAACCGAAACGCTGAGGCATGTTTTACTGATCAGTTTAACATACACTTCACATGACCGCTTGGGACCGAGGTCCACTATTAGAGAGAGAGAGAGAGAGAGACAGAGAGAGAGAGAGAGAGAGAGAGAGAGAGAGAGAGAGAGAGAGAGAGATGATGATGATGATGAAACGTTTTTATTCAGGATAAAAAGTTTTAGGCATAGCAATGCCTATCTTCCAAACTGTCCTGCTACTCTACACATATAAAAATACATCAGACGATACATCAAAAGATAAAACATATGTAAGTAAAAAGACCCATCCCCCTCCCCCCCCCACCACCAATATATATATTATATATATATATATATATATATATATATATATATATATATATATATATATATATATATATATATATATATTATATATATAGGTATGATACTGACATGATAGAGAGAGAGAGAGAGAGAGAGAGAGAGAGAGAGAGAGAGAGAGAGAGAGAGTGTACTTACACCTTAAACGTACATGCACAAAGGATATCGTCTAGTGTCCTGCATGTTTCTTTACTGCTCTAATTCGTTGTCAACGTTTTGAATGGCGGCTGAACAAATGTGAAGCAAGCAGAACAAACATTTCAATGACTCTCCTCACAAATATGTATGGCGCCACCCTTCTACCGGACACTAAACTGAGCGACTTAAATAGGAGGCATTAACCCTTTTCATCCTGATACACTCGCACTTTATATTAATTTGACTATTATAGGGTGGTGCCTCAGGCGCCAAGCTATTCTGGCGCCACCCTTGAACTAAAATAATTGATCTATGTCCTAATCTGTAATGTAGCATTCATAGGGCAAAAAGCAAATCTTACAAAATCAGCATCAGGATGTAATGGGCTAAACACTTTTTTTTCTATTATTCAGTGATAAAGCGCACGCGCCACCATGTCTCTTCTTCATAGCCTTTGCCGCTGGAGTTTCGGACCTTTTGTGCAGAGCAGACGCTGTAGGGACGTTTGATGACGCAGTCATCAGTACTTCAAGTAGCCCGTTGTACCTGTAAACGGCATAGATTCTCGTGACGCGCTGCAGACGCAACAGGTCATGCGAAATTATGTCTCTTTCGTGCCGAGATGGACCTTTATCATTCTGGCATTTATTATTATTATTATCATCCCCCCCTCCCACCCAGCCCTCTTACCCGTGTAGCGTGTGCGATCACATACACACACGCACGCACCCACGCACGCACGCACGCCACACACACACACACACACACACACACACACACACACACACACACACACACACGCCCTAACACGAACAAGTCATCAGTAGGCAGACTTAAAAAGATACGTTTTGAGTGAGCTATATTAAACGAATGACTGCACTGCGCGTTGAGTAGTTCTTGTGGGAGGCTGTTCCATAGCAGAGGACTCTGGTACGAAAAACAGCGCTGCCCAAACGACTTGGTTTTGGCCGAGGGAACACACAAAGAGTGCGGGTGTCAGATGAAGATAGTAACTGTCAGGATGGAGTGTAAATGTGCAACAGATCGGAGAGATAGACAGGTCCACAGTCAAAGAGAGCAGTGTATGTCAGTGAGAGAATTTTATACTGTATCCTAGCAGGGGCAGGCAACCAATGGAGTTGGTAAAGAAGAATAAACTGTTGTAAAGCGCGACATGTACAAACCCTATCTAGCTGTGATGTCAGGGTTGAATAAGTTAACACATTTAGTCCCCAACACCCTACGGCAGGGGATCAAGGGACCACAATAATTCAAGAGTAGTGTCAGATTAGCTTGGCGCCTGCCGGCGCCAAGCTAATCTGGCACCACTCTTAAATTATCATGGTCGATTCATATTCTGCAGCTGGTTCATAGTCGTAATCTGACACGTCCACAATTTGGGAAGTGCGACCTTGGGGTTAAATGGGTTAAGACACAGAGTAGACACTTTATTATTGATTGCTTGACGTGCTTCCTGTTGCTCAAAGTATGCGAGTATTACAGTCGCGATAACACAGCCGCAATGCAGTTAACATAACCATCAGGTTTTGTGATATTCATATACCTGGATCGTCAGTACCAAATTTTGTATTGAATGAGTATTAGGCTAGCTGCTAAACTGCCCAAGACTGCAACAGCACAATAATTATTAAAAATAACAACAACAAAAAATAACGCTTACATTGCTCCTGCCTTTCATTATAACAAAACTGTGTGAGTGTGTCAGTCTGAACCGCACACGAGGGTTAATTCTGCTGAAAACGATCGATATATGACTAAAGCAGTTCCAAGGATGAATCTTGAGATGTTCTCAGGGGCACCCTCCCCACCCCATTCCCTTCTCCCTGCCTACAAAAAAGGAAAAGGCGGAACAAAAGATTTATGTATTGGAAATGCTTGCAAATGTCGGATGTGCACACGCGCTTACACACACCCACAAAATGTTCAGTGACGCCGGTTGTACAGGTCTGAGTGTGTACAGTCAAGGCGCGTGCTTCAAATCTGTATACACAATGAATGCGTAGGAAAGGTTAACTCATTGTGTCCCAGGTACGATATCACCACATTTTGGAGTTATGCTCTGAGGACTGCATTACAATTCAAGAGCTAGCTCGACCATGATAGTTCAAGGGTGGTGCCTAAATAGCTTGACGCCTATAGGCGCCAAGATATTCTGGCACCACCCATGAACTATTCTGTTCGAGCCATATCTGGCTGTGGTGTGTCGGGACTGAATGAGTTAACATCGCCTGATATGCCGATTGACAACACGCAACATCCGTGTACGAGTTCATTGGCGGACTAGGCGTTTGTCAACAAACCACACATACAGCTTTAGTTATTTCTGTTTTATTTTCTCTCCACCCACCACTGATGTAATACAAACCAACTTGCACACCACGCAGTCACGCACACACAGCGACATTCGGGCAACCATTGATATTCATAACGACATCCGTAATCTCTCTCTCTCTCTCTCTCTCTCTCTCTCTCTGTGTCACAGTGATAGCGCGCGCGCGCACGCGTGTGTGTGTGTGCACTATGCTTATTTCCGTTAACAGCCCTATTGAGTTCTGCTTCTGCCCGTTGTTTGTCTTGACAGATGTATCAGCACCGTTTATTACGACGCAAAATACTTCGTAAATATTGCCTTAACTTTAAAATATGTGACGGTTGAATGTGCTGCTGCATCGCTTTCGGACATTATCTGACAAAGCGCGGTGACAAAAAAGCAGACTTGAAAACTGCAAGCTGTACGTCTATCATATGTAGTGACAAAGGAATGAAAGACTTGTACAATGTTTTAACCCATTCAGCCCTGACGCACTACAGCAAGAGATGGTTCCACCATGATAACTCAAGGGTGGTGCCAGATTAGCTTGGCGCCTGTCGGCGCCAAGCTAATCTGGCACTGCCCTTGAATAATCATGGTCGATTAATCTCCTACAACTAGTGCATATTCATTAGATGTCGCCTCAAAAATTTGGGAAATATCTGCGCCGTGCAGAATGAGTTATTGCCCTGATAGAAAGGGTCAGCCTGTAGAGTATCCTCATCAGCTATGGACGATTCTTAATGAGCTCGGGGTCAAAAGTTCTCGTGCGCGAAAACGAGGCTATCTGGGGCAGGACGCGCGACAGCAACATGGCGGGTGAAAGTGCAAAACGTCAAGACCTTAGAATTGTGCCGTATTTTGAGCATCAGCAAGTGCAAGAATATATCATACATGAGAAGACTGGAGATGGAAAGAAGGAAAAAACAACGTGGATACCAGTATTTCTGCGAAAGCTACGTCATCGGGATCAAAAGTAAGTGAAAATTCTTGCCATTATTTAGTGCAGCTTCTGATGGCAGCGATGTGTATCACACACTGCAGTTATAGACTTGTGATGATTATGATGTTTTAATATGCCATTCTTACCTGCTTTAAATGTTTCCCAAATGCTTACGAATGAACAGAAATTCTCTCTGTCGTGCATTGTGTCTGGTGACTTAGAGCAGTGACTAGTACCGTACAGGTAGTAATACCAGTATTGAAACAGTTTTGTATCTGGAGGTTCAGTACCTCATACTAGGAGCTAAGTAACTAAACAACTATTTATTAGCAGTAGCTGCAGTGGTTTGAAGATTTGAATGATATTTAGTTAACCTCATTATGTGCTTTGCCCACAGCTTCCATGTACAGTGACAGTGCAGAAGGAGGATAAAGAGTGACTGGGTCTTGCTACAGATGACAAAGCAAATCAGACCCACCTCACAAAATGAAGGTAAGGATGACTGTAATTATACCACATTTAGTGTGAAAATGTATGGTAATAACCATTGAAAACATTTGAACTGCAGAGAAGACTGAGTTATACTTGTGTCTCTCATGTTTAATGACATTTTTCTATGTTGTTGCATTGTAAGTGCTGCCAGGCTGGAAGTGCTACTGTCTATATAAACATCCACCCTATTAGCTAAGTGCATGCAACATGTTTGTTTTCCATTCCACGGGTCCTAGCACACGTATGTGTGATGTACATGTATGTGAAGGCAAGACCGGTACTGAGTCTGTATGTCTGACTTGACGGGAATGCTGAAAAAGCTACATTACTATTGTGTAAAGATCCAGTTGATTTCTTCGAGTAGTTCTGCTTTGACTATGCAATATACATGGAACAAATGCTTGTTTCTAATTCCTTGTAGCCTGACAGGAAAATACGGTTTTGTTTTGATCTTTGTTAAATCTGTGATGCTGTCTATTTCACAGGTGTTCATTTTTGAGGATGCCGGACGAGTAGTGTTCAAGTGGGCGAAGTGTTCTTGTGCAATTGGCGTAGGTGGGAGATGTGGGCATCTCTGTGCCCTTCTCTACCAGCTTGCTCACTTCAAAATGATGAAGGCTGAATTTGTCCCTGAGGTAGTGGGGTTTTCTCTCTATTCTGGGGCATGTGTTTCTGTCTACCCGAGGTCCATTCACCTGTATTTGCCTTTTTTAAACTCTCCCTACTGTCTGCACTGCCTGTAGCTCTTGATATTGGATGTGTGTTGCTAAATGGTCTTAGCTTTATTTAGGCCCCATGTGTTAGGTTTATTTAATGTGTTTGACCGGCTGGCGACATACATTCAATGTTCTGTTTAGTTGGGTTTTTTTTTTCACAAGCAGTGCAGGCACGTCCTGAGAAAGCCTTGTTGCTGTCGGGACGTTAAGCAATGTACAATCAATACAATTACTTGTGCATGCAGCCACGGACACTTTAGTGTACAAAGCAGTACCAGTGGATGCAAGCACCAGAGGGTTCAGACATGTACTAAATAATGTCTTTTAGGCACAGCATGCAGTTATATGTAAACAGTGGGGAATATTTTTACTAAGGTCACAAAACAGGCTTTCTTTTTCAAAATTGCACCTTTGACATTGGCAGATGTTTACTGAGTGTGAATGCGTGTACACAAACAAAAAAGTAATGTTTTTTGTCTGCGACAGGATATTATAAAGACCGATAAACCTCAGACGTGGCACATTCCACGGGGACCATGAATATGCGCCATTTCAACAGACGATGCAGTCGTTCACAGTGCAAGAAACCAGGCCACTGAAGTGAAACCAGTCACCAGCACACTGTATAATCACATTGTGACACCGCTTCCTCATGTGGGGACCTTCATGGACAAACTATCAACAAAAACAACTTACATGTTACCCATTGTCTTTAATGAAAGTGTCCCCATGCACAAAACAAAGTTAGGCAACTTTCCCAAAGGTAGTCCTCTGGCATATCAACAACATGACGTGCTGATCGAACTTTCAAACATTAATGTTGCTGACATATCTTTCCCCCATTTGCCCGCCAGTGACACCATATGTGAAAATGACTTTTCTACCGTCTTGAATGCAGAGCAGCAAGAGACTTTTTTTGTCATTACGTGTGAGTGCCCAAGAAGTGGTGGAACTGGAGCAAACAACACAGAACCATGGGAACGATCCACAGTGGCACCGCCTAAGGCTGCACCGTTTGACAGCATCGAAAATTGCGGAGGTGTCAAATTTCCATGGACACATATCGCAAGGCAGTCAGAAACGAAGAGGAGTTGGATCCGAAAACATTACAGAAACCAGCTGGTCTTTCTTGTCGACTGAAATCCTGCAACCATCGTACAACCAAGGCGATGAGAGATGGGCTGGCAAATGAGCCTAAAGCTGCCGAGGCCTACGTGCAGGAGAAGAATCAAGAGGTGAACATATATACAGCAGGGATTGTAATCCACCCCAGGGCTTTCTGGTTGGCGGCTACACCTGACCGGAAAGTTTATGACCCCAATGAGGAGAGTAGCTTTGGACTTCTTGAAGTGAAATGTCCAGACATGTCTAGCAAGCAGTCATTGGATGACTTGGATTACCTTGTGAAGAGAGGTGATCAGTACTTTCTGAAGACTTCCCACACATACTATTACCAGGTTCAAATGCAAATGGCTGTGACTGGTCTGCCGAGCACTGATTTTTACGTGCGGTCAGAGAAAGCGACTCATTGACAGAGAATCGAGTTTAATGAACCATCTTGGGCACATGTGAAGTCAAATGCGGACAAATTCTATTTCACGTTTTTCCTTTGAAATTAAGTTTTCAAATATCTGACCACATAAAAATCAGTCCACTGCAAACCAATCACAGCCATTTGCATTGAAGCTTGATTAAATTGTGTTCAAATATTGAGCATTCAGAAGATTGTGATTTTAGGATTTTTTCTACACGCCTGACTAATGAGCGATATATGAGTGCTTTGTCAAAACTTAAAAGAAAATCAAGGAACTTGTAACACTATTTTTTTTAAAGATTTGACAGCACATTAGCATTGTTGGAGGGGTGAACTCGGTTATATTTTTTTTCACAAGCAGTGCAGGCAAGTCATGAGAACGTTTTTTTTTTTTTTGCTGTCGGGTCATTAAGCAATACATGTACAACCAACCCCCCCCCCCCCCTCACACACACACAATGTTTCCAGTTTGGTGAATTCAAGTATGTGTGGGTGTGCGTCAGGTAGATATATAAGCTAGTGGGTTAACAAGTACAAGTGTTTGTCCTCTCTGAACCATTTCGCAGTTGGTAGCAATTTCAGAAGTGTTTTTCACAGGCATCATTTCAACTAAAATCGCTGACAGCTAAAGGGTTAACATTGTTGAAGTCAGAAAACTGCAGCAGAATAAAATTTGTGGACATTAATCACTGTGTGTGTGTGTGTGTGTGTGTGTGTGTGTGTGTGGCAGCACTACTCAATCATTAAAGTGATTAACTATGACATTTGAAGTGTAGTGCCTTGGCACTTTTATGTGCTAAGCTGATTATACAATACTCTTAACATTCACCAGTATTTTCCTTTTTTAAACTTTCCCTACTGTCTGTGCTGCCTGTAGCTCTTGATATTGGATGTGTGTTGCTAAATGGTCTTAGCTTTATTTAGCGTATTAGACTGGCTGGCGACACACATTCAATATTCTGTGAAGTATTTTTTACAAGCAGCGCAGGCACGTCCTGAGAAAGTCTTATTGCTGTCAGGACGTTAAGCAATGTACAACCAATCATTCACGGCCAGCCACATACGGATGCAGCTGGCCGCGAATGAGTTAAGCTACCACAGCTGATGCCCTGTTTTCTTGGAATCAAGATTGAAAGCCGACACTTTAATACATTGACATTTTATATCAAAACACGCGTACATACACGTTACATGTTACAACAAAAATACATAAACATACAGAAGAACCTGTTCTTGGCAATCACCTTTTTTTCTAAAAGAAAGTGGCCTTAAAAATCTCATGCTCCGTCAAGAGGTGTCGAAAGGCAAACAGGGTCGCTTGGGCTGCAGCCACCTAAATGTTGGTATGTAAAGACAGGAGATCTGCTGTAAGGATGGTTGCTCAAAACAGTTTCTGCTGAAGACTATAAAGTCTATACATGCAATTATTTCTCTCACACTCAACACACTTGCACATGCACCAACACATAAGCAGAATTTGGAAAACTATCTATGATAAATGTATAAAAAAATTTAATTTGTGTCACCGTAAAGTGCGGATTCCTAGTAACTGTTAAAAAAACAAAAAAGCTCATTTAACCTGGTGTGCGCAATCTGACTTTCATTCCAAATTCTGTATACTGACTAAAGTTTTAGGTTAGTGCTGAAAACGTAAGGCAAGAGCAGAGGCTTCTCAGTGCAAGATACCAACATGCAAAAGAAAAATCACAACCTCATTTACTCTTTAGCACCCAGCTGCTTAGCAAATATTCATAAAATATAGTTATAAGGCTTTAACACCAAGCAGGTGACAGAAGCTACACCATGGCAGTATTTTTTAAAGTCCATTATCACACTTGTTGCTTGTTTACACGCAGGTCTCAGGTACTGAATGGCCATCCTTGATTTGGACCATAACAATTTATCTAATTGTCCTATGAAAGTTCACAACTCCACTACATCTGCACCTAGCTGGAGCAAAGCTCTTGACAAGAGGTCCATGGAGGTTTTTCAACAGAATCGCAACCGTCCGCAACTGGTTGATGCTACCAGTGCACTTCTGGGGAATGGGCATCTGAAAGAATCGGTTGGTTTTTGCCCTGCTGATAACCCTCTCCACATTAACACGCAGCCTAGATATGGATGTACTCAAATCAATTTATTCTATGGTAAACCGACCACTGTTAAACCTGAATGGGGGATGTTTAGCCTTACTTTCAGCTGCATCAACAGTTTCCCTACGACAAATCCTTTGTCGGCCATCACACTGTCCCCCTCCTCTAACAATTCCAGGATGCCACTGTCCTTCACAAACTGAACATCAGAACAATTTCCCGTCATCAGACGTGACACAAAAGTCTCTGGTCCTTGAGGTGCAATCCCTACCAGTCCTTTCAGATTACATGTTGACTTGTAGTTGGAATACATCTGAGAGTTCAGTTTCAGAGCAGAAGGTGACTGCACTTCCATTTCAACATAGTCTAGAATGACTCGAGTGGATGAGTATTCCTCCTCAAAGCACTGTGGCCTGTAACGATCCACCGCTTCACGTGATGGCCAGATGCTAATGCCCGCAAGCTCAAAATACAAGAAGTTCGCCCATGCAATGAACTTGCGGCTCACCGTTGCGGTAGAAACATTGAAACGAACGCCTATGTCCACTTCTGTCAAACCTTGTCTAATTTTGACCAGAAACATTAACAGTTCATCAGCCAGTGGAATGACCCTTGATCTGTTCGTCACTGCTAGATCCTCTGTAACATATTTATAATATGGCTGCCTCATACTTGCTGCACTTGTCTCAATGTAGTCAAAGAGTACTTTGAAAATTGTGTATCCTGGGAGTCCAGTGTAATGATCAAAAAGGTAGTCATCACTGGAAAATCAACTGACCCCAAACCGTTCCAACTGTAGTCGCGTCACCTGGGCCTGTGCTGCAAGAAGCTGCTGCTGTAGCTCCGCGATGCGGTCATTTAGGAGGCTCACATCTTTCTCCGCAGGAAGCACGCAAAGATCAGCTGGGCTGGTAGTGGTTGAACATTCATCCTGTGGTGCAGCTGCTTGTGGGTGAGTGTTGTGGTCTTCAAGCACAGCAATGCTACTGGATCCACTGTTATCCTCGAAATCTGGTCTTGCCGTCAGCTTTCTGGAAAAAAAGAGTGCATAATAATAAATATATAGCGCAAAATACCTGCAGTGCAGGCTTTTAAGCCCTGTACAGTCTGAGACAAAATGACCAAACTGGACAAAACCCATCACAGCGCCAACAAAATGTACACATGACAAAATACAGATTCAAAATTGACAGCACCTGAACACATCCAATCCTCGAAAAACCAGCCATCGTGACCATATGAACGGGCAGGGGGTCTTCATACTGTTACAGTGAGACAGTTCAGAGACTGGAATTTGGCGAAACAGAGTAGTATGACTGAAAAGATGTGTTTTTGAGCTGATGTAGCACCATTAGGACGCTGAGAAAGTGCTGCATACCCCCAACCCTCTTCTCTCCATGCCAGTTCACATTTGACTCTAAGCAACTTTGCCTCGACTGCAGTTTATGATTGTAAAATGGTATTGGAAGACATTTTAACTGTAAACCACACAGTTTGCTGACATCAACATATTCCTGTATTTATGTGAAGACTGCTCTACCGGTTCATGAAATGTGAACTGTCAGTCTGAAACACTAGTGTACTTACTTATTGGCACGTTTTAGCGGCGACAGAACTGGACGCTTTACTGGTGGTTTTCGGGTTTGAGTCTGTTTCCAGGTAAACTAGCTTGGAACGCATCAGGTTTTAACTTTCTTTTGAGCCGTGTCCACACATAATCGGTCTGAAGAAAGTGGAGAGAACACACAACTGTGTGCTGTGTGATCTGAGGAAGAAAAATTCCATAGTTACAAATACTACCACTCAAAGTTCAATGTTTGAATACAAACAAACAATCTGGTTAGTTTTGGATTCGTAGAAAACATTACAGATGCAAATTGTAAAGTACATCATATTAATGCATTGGACAGTGTGAATGTTTGTAGTTTCAATCTGTGGCTAGTTGTTTCTTGAAGACCTAAGAAAATAACAACTGGACGGCTCACATACATTTCTAGACTTTACCCTCTGTCAGGAACCCAGCATCCGTCAAAGTCATTGTTCAATTCTGTTGTTTTTGTGCAATAAATAGTAATAAGTAAAACTGAGAGTAAATAACGTATTAAAAGACCTACCTTGAAGTCTCGCCCTTCGTCGCGACGAATTCGGGTCAACCACTCTTTCCTCCGTTGAGTTTCGGTTGCTTTTGGAAAAAAAGTATGAAAAGAAAGTTTCGTGATTTCATTATTCTGTGCCCTATTTGACGTGTACACAGGATCACAGCAATGGTGTTTCGAACTGCCCTTCGACTGCTCCTTCTCTGTGGCCATTGTTGATACTATCGGTCTCCCCATATAGCCTCGCTTTCGATGCGTGACCTTTACCTCATGAATATTCGTTGAGAATCGTCCATGACTACACACACTGTCACTATCTGTACAGTCACTTAACCAGTCACATTCCACCTGCAAGAGGCATAGATTCTCATGAGTCGCTGCTCGAGCAATGGCTTGTGAAAATCCATACCGCTTGCTGTTTGAGAATGGTTCACTTTAAAATCCTCTGATGGGAGGCAATTCTCTTGTTAGAACATCGACTGTACAGACAGAAACTACATATATGACATACGATTATCAGTTTTGCTTGCGTGAATGCTTCCTGGTCAATTCCTTTGAACAAATGTCACATTGCGACAATAAAATATCATGTGTCCGGCCATCGGATTCTGTACTATATATATAATTTCGTTAAATAATGAGTTTTGCCCTTCATAAGCGCATGAACATCCTGCAGGAGGGGTCAAAGGGTTACGGTACTGCATGGACATGTAGACAGGCTTATACGGAAAGTAACAACCACAGATGAGGATGATCGTTACTTGCACTACCTACAATGCGTTGAACGAGCCATGTAGATGTATACTTTCCTCACTAGATTAAATACAAATGTATGTTGTTTAGATAAGATAACATATACATATAACGTAATTCTGTGTTTCTGTTATAATTTAGACACTGGTTTGAACCAGGGTGTTACGTCTGGAAGAAAACAAAAAAGAATAAAAAATAATGGATATAACTTTATCACACCTAAAGAGCTAATCAGTTACATGGCGTGTGCGTGTGTGTGTGTGTGTGTGTGTGTGTGTGTGTGTGTGTGTGTGTGTGTGTGTGTGTGTGTGTGTGTGTGTGTGTGTACACGAAAGAGCTCAAATGGGTTACTGTCTTTACCATCCTTATGAAAAATGGGTGTGTGTAAAAATCTGGGTGACCAAGTCAGACACCCATTTTTTTCTCAGGGTTGTTTCTGCATTGTCTTGGGGTAAAGATTCATAAAAAAATAAAAAGATCATTTTTTCTCGTTTTGGAGTTAAAACATGCACTTTTGTGATTAACAGACACACCTGTAGTGTGTTTGAAAACTCGTCCCTCCCAGCAATGTGTGTGTGTTGTGCGCACAGAACCCTGAAAATGAGCGTGTATATGACATCACCCTTCTCAGCTATAAATAACTTCATAGCTGGTATGGGTCAGGTGGGGGGGGGGGGTATTTTGTTGTTTGAGGGAGTAAATTGTTTATGTTCCTACAAAATTAGGTTTGTTATTTGAAGGTGTGGTTGTTTTGTTAAAAAAGTGTTGAGTTGTGATGTACTTCCGGGGTGATGTGGAGAAAGACAAATTTGAGATTCATGTATATGTTCACCAGGGACTTAGCCTATACGCTTTCTACGTTTGTTTCCATGTCAGATGAAGAATATTTGATCTGAAACGTCGTTCTTTCTTTCTATTTTAAAGGGTTTTCTGCCACTATCTTCTGTTTTAGTTTAACTTAGCCTATAATTATATTCGTGCGCCGGTTGCTAAGAAGTGACGTGATTGTATGAGTGCGCAGTGAGAGAGAGGACCTATACACTTTAATAATAATAATAATAATAATAATGAGTATTTATATAGCGCTTAATCTTACTCAAAAGCTCTAAGCGCTTTACAATCTGTACACAAAAATAAAAATACAATGATATATGCACATAACAAACAAAGCACAATGCCCGAACACACCACTTTTACAATAAACTAAACAACAATACATACATAATAATTTATATTCTAATTAACATTCAGTCTAAACAAGGAGGATTGCAGAACTACAACTAAGGCATCAAACACTGGCAGTTATTCAAAGTAAAGCTTGAAGAGGTGAGTTTTCAACGACCTCTTGAAGTCAGAGACAGACTCACTGTTTCTGACCTCAAGAGGAAGTGTATTCCATAACACTGGGGCTTGATAAACAAAAGTGCGCTGACCAAATGTTTTAGTTTGGACAGAAGGTACACACAACTTCCGTTTATCAGAAGAGGAGCGGAGCTCACGGGAGGGTGTATACACATGCAGCAAAGAGGACAAGTATTCTGGGCTGGTGCCTGAAAGGCAGTTAAAACAGATTGACGTAACTTTGTATTGAATACGTGAGGACACAGGTAGCCAGTGAAGGGACTTCAAGATGGGTGTGACATGCTCAGTCTTACGGACTCTCACAACAAGCCAGGCTGCATTGTTCTGAATTTTTTGGAGGCGATCAATGAGATACTGAGGGCAGCCACAAAGCAAAGAGTTACAATAATCTAGCTTAGACAGCACAAATGCACAAACTAGTGTTTTAGTGGCTTCCACGGTCAGCAGGTGACGAACTGAACTAATACGACGAAGTTCCAGATAAGCGGATCTACACATTGCACTGACATGCTGTGACATAGATAACTCGCTGTCAAGTGTAACACCCAGGTTTCTCACACTCGCAGAGAAGCCAATGAGTGTTCCATCCACAGACAATGATGACGGTAAAGGCAGGGACGAAGATAATCTTGGATTAGCTACCAACATTGCTTCAGTGTTGCCATCATTTAACATCAGTTTGTTAGTGGTCATCATCTTTAGGTGAGGCTGCTGTTGTCTTGTGTCTTTTGGTTTGTTTAAGTGGGGTTGTTGGTGTTATGCTTTTGTTTTGACTGCAACTCCTGTCATTTTGTATGCACAAATTGATTGAATGCAAATGACGTCACACAGTCAGTGTCGTTAGGTGTGTCGTCTGCTGCAGTCGGTCGTTTAGTGCAGTATGTAATGCTAGGTCAGAGGAAAAAAAAAACAACAACCACCTAATGTTGCCAAAGGGTGTAATAGTAAAGTATTGTTTGTGTGAATGCTGCGTGTTTGAGGGAAGGACTGGAAAGTCGAGTGCTGAGTGAAGAGAGAAGGCGACAATGGGAAAACTATGATATCCAGCACTATTACATTGGAATAGATGCATAACAGTTACGACACGCCTGTAAATGAAACACTTTTAACATTAACAAAAGTTGAGTATAAGAAGAGGTTTTAAAACAGTTTTAATAAAAACTGTTGCGGGACACGCTTCTAAAAACAACAGTTTCTTAGTTTTAAAATTTGCACTGCACCATAAACTCCGCGATTGCTTCTCAGTCTTAGCTGTCCTATAGTGTGGAATGTGGGACTTGTCCAACTGGATCCATCTGGTGCACTCCAAATGTGTATTTGTGGGTGGTTTGATGTGCAACTGGTTGCGCGCCTCAGAAATGACCTCCTGATTCCAGGGATAATTAAAAACCTTCATTCATAAGAGAGCATTCAGCAGCTCTATAAAATCCAAAGTGATGCCCCCCCCCTCCCCACCTTCACCCCCACCACTCCCCTCCCCCCCCCCCCCCCCCCCACTACCCTACCCAAACAATCATTAGAAAGTCAACCAGAGGTATTTTTAATGAGGTATTTGTTCACTGTGTTGTTGTGTCATTGTGCTTTACATTTTTTTATGCAGGAAAAAGAAGGAATATATACATTAAGCTGAAAAAAGATTGATTGATTGATTGTTTGATTGTACATTGCTTAACGTCCCGACAGCAACAAGACTTTCTCAGGACGTGCCTGCACTGCTTGTGAAAAAAAATAAATAAATAAACAAAACATTGAATGTATGTCGCCAGCCGGTCAAATACATTAAATAAACCTAACACATGGGGCCGAAATAAAGCTAAGACCATTTAGCAACACATCCAATATCAAGAGCTACAGGCAGTGCAGACAGTAGGGAGAGTTTTAAAAAGGCAAATACAGGTGAATGGACAAAGGGTAGACAGAAACACATGCCCCAGAATAGAGAGAAAATCCCACCCTGTGGGGATGACCAAGGTGACCCTGGGAACTAAAAAATACCTAACCCCACCCAAGTGCCCCAGGGCAGACCCGGGTGGGGGCTGAAAAAAAGAATGACAACAATCAAATAAATGTGGAAAGGAAGCATCAAATATTCCGTAAACTTTACCTTATTACAGACACCTAATTTTCTTGAGATGTCCATGCTAAAATGAATGATTTGACAAGGACACCCATTTCTACTGTAATGCCAGTTTTTGTGTATTTATTGGTAGAAACCCATTTTTTTCTCCATCCATTGGCTCCGTTTCTAGAAATGTCTTTTTTTATTTTAAGTTGTAGAGCTTAGTTACAAGGTGAGTTCTAATTATTCGCATCAACTCCAGAGCCCTAGAATAAATAGAAATATGGGAACCCATTTTCACATAAAATGGTAGGTAACCCACTCTGATGGTTTTGTCTCCCTGTGTGTGTGTGTGTGTGTGTGTGTGTGTGTGTGTGTGTGTGTGTGTGTGTGTGTGTGTGTGTGTGTGTGTGTGTCGGGGGAGGGGGAATGGTTGATTGATTGTACATTGCTTAACGTCCCGACAGCAACAAGGCTTTCTCAGGACGTGCCTGCACTGCTTGTGAAAAAAAACTAAACAGAAAATTGAATGTATGTCGCCAGCCGGTCAAATACATTAAATAAACCTACAACATGGGGCATAAATAAAGCTAAGACCATTTAGCAACACACATCCAATATCAAGAGCTACAGGCAGTGCAGACAGTAGGGAGAGTTTTAAAAAGGCAAATACAGGTGAATGGACAAAGGGTAGACAGAAACACATGCCCCAGAATAGAGAGAAAAACCCACCCTGTGGGGCTGACCAGGGTGACCCTGGGAACTAAAAAATACCTAACCCCACCCAAGTCCCCCAGGGCAGACCCGGGAGGGGGAATGGGGGGGGGGGGTGAGGGTTTGAGTTCTTTCGATCAAAACTTTAAGAGCCTAGTCAAACGAATGAGTGTTTACGATAATTTGTTTATTGCTGTAAATATTTTTCTCACCTGATTTACCCTACCCTTTCACATTCCTCTTTTGCAACATTGGGAGCAGTTGGCGGGAGGGAGGGGGCGTGGGGGTGGGGGTGGGATGACGATGGAGGTTCCCAAACCATTGGATACGCCTCATCCCTTTAGAAGTGCTCATAACAGGGTTGACAACGTCCAATACTACTGTTTGTCACAAATGTTAAAATACTCTATATTAATTACAATATATTCTATGTCAGCTTCATTACCTTCCATTGCGTAATATACAATAGGCCTGTACACCGGCGTCCTTGAAAATACTTTTTCAAAATGTTAGGATTATTACGACAGACAATTTTACGGATCGACGTAATGTAAACAAATAACTTATTTTTCCTACCCCGGTGAACAGAACAGGGCAGGTTACACGTGCATAGTTCGTTATCAATGTAAAGTTTTACACTTCCTGGTCAGACAGTCAGTACAGCGACAGCATGAACTATTTCGAGCGAGGCCATGGGGAAGTGATGTGTGGTTCTACTTTTCCTGGTGTTGGTTTTGTTACTTCCACTTGGAAAGAGTCAGGTTACATGGACTCAGACAGGTTAGCTTGATTAATGACATACTGTTGACAAATTCTGGTTTATTGAAATTGTATGTGAGACACAAAGGCAGCAGAAAAGGTTTATATTTCTGGTGTCTTCAAAATAAGCTTGGACAGAAACAGTATTAGTTACACACACACACACACACACACACACACACACACACACACACACACACACACACACACACACACACACACACAGGCTAGCACGAACGCATGCATGCACGCACGCACACATGCATACAGACACACAAGAGCGCGCGCTTCAAAATTGTATAGCACCGTTTAATTGTGGAGGTTAACGCCAGTAGTCTAATTTGTAATGGTTGTCAGCAGTGTGGCAGTCCTGTGCACACATACTGATTTTAGGCCTGATGTCAATAAGCGCCAATTAGAAAAACAAAATCTGTTGTATTCTAGCGAAATGAAGGGGGGGGGCTGAAAGTATTTTCGACATATGCTAACTCCGCCGAAGGTTTTTATTATGTTTCCAGAGGGCGCTCCCACAGGCCATAGTATGTAATTTACTCTCCCGATTGTGAAAATGTGACTGCTTAGAAAGCAAGAAAGGCAAAGCCCTTATGGCTCACGTGTATGTCCAATCTACATGTGTGACCTTTGTGACAATAAGTTATGGGATGAGCAAAATCCATGTTTTCTCAAAATGTAATAAGTTTTCACACATCTGTCAAACACCCTTGACCCCTGACCTTTGCGAAGAGTTGACTAATTAATTAGTATATATTGAAAGGTCTTATCATCATCAGCTACCGTTATGCCAAATTTGATTGAAAAGTTTTCAAAACTGTTGACAATAACTACAATTCTTGTGATCCTCGAAATTTCCGAGGGTTCATCCAAATTAGTATGCATAGATAGGTCATAACATCAGGTATCTATACAGCAAGTTTGGGTTTGAAGTTGGGAATAGTATTTGAGATAAAACATCTTATGTCAAAATATGGTTATTTTGGACCTATTTCCTGAGCTCTTGTGGCCCTTTAACTTTCCGAGGGATCACCCACCTTAGTATGCATAGATAGGCCTTACCATCAGGTACCTTTATACCAAGTGTGGGTTTGAAGTTGTGAATAGTATTTGAGAAATAATACATTATGTCAAAATATACCTATTTTGGACCTGTTTCCTGATCATGTGACCTTCACCTTTGTGAAAGGTCACTCAAATTGGTATGTTTCGAAAGGTCTTGCCACAAAGTATTCTTGGGCCAAGTTGAAGACTATGGCATAAACAGTGTCCAAGAAAATGCCAACGTTAAAATTCACCACGGAAGAACGGACGACGGCGGGCAGACGACATACAAAGGACGACCATTTGCCCAGAACGTAGACTCACTTTTGCTTTGGAGGTGAACCAAAAATACATAACACGACTTTCCCACGATATTTTGGTACAGATTACTCAAAGAAGAAAGCAATCTTTTATTTTCAACTTTTGTGTAGACAATTCAAGCTTAGTGTGAATTTCCTGCATTAAAAAACTAAATGGCGCCAGAATAAGGAAAACTATAACAACTTTTTAAGGTAAATACTCTGTTAAACATTTAAAATGTGTATTAATAATGTAAACATATAGCATGTAAAACTAGACTAAAAAAGAATTAATTAAAAATCCTAAAAATACGACGATATTAAAAAAACGGGATTTTGTATTTTAATCGAATTTTGCCGGAATATAGGAGAGGTGACCCATATATGAAACACTTAAGCAAAAACGTCTAGCGCGACCGTCCAAAGAAAGGTAGAATCAATCTGAAACCATGGTTTGATAAAGATTATATTGATGTATCTTAGGACAAAGCCAAATTTCAAAACTTGAATCGATGCAGAAGCAGTTCCAGTTTGAAAAAAAATGTTACACATTGTTTCATATTAGGCACCATTTGCCTAATATGAGACACTAGGTCTCCTATTATCAAACAGTGTGAATATGTCCTTTTTACAAGTTTCACTTACATTGTGTGTTTACAACTGTCTACACATATTAATATTATTGGCTCCTTTGAAAGGTCAAAGGGTAGGCATGGTCATGAAAATGTTCTATGTATGGGGGAAGAAAAGCTACTGTATTTAGTGTTTTCACCTCAGAAGTAAAACTTGATAAAAGCTAGCATTATCGACACAGGTTTATGTACATATTCAGAAGCAAGTTCAGGTGGAGAGGGGTGTTCCAAGGTGCACGGCTCCCAAGTTATTTGTTAATGTGTAATTTTCCATTTTTGGGAGATTGTAACCTGCTCCCCCCTCCCTACACACACACACACACACACACACACACACACACACACACACACACACACACACACACACACACACACACGCGCGCGCGCCTCTTCTTGGAAATTGTAAACGGTCAGTCATGTGATTTTTTTTCGGCCATTGGTGAAAAGGTCTCCAGACCTCTCTCCCCCTTCCCTCGACACCCCACTCGCACTAACACCAGCACCAAGCACGCCTCGTTTGATAGTCAACAAGTGGCGCATTTGTAGGTCCTCACCCTCTTCACATGCTCAGCAACTGTGACTCCACTGACAGGAAGAGTTCCCATGAAAAGGTCTACGGAATTTTCCGCACGTTCTTTTTTTCTAAAACTGCCCTCTACCTTAAAGAGAGTTCATTCGCAAAAGTATTCGTGTTATTAAATGCATACTTATGTACTTTCAAACTTTTGCGCCCAAAGTTAATTTTTAAGAAATTTGTGCGTGAAAAATGAGTAATCTCTACAAACACATCAACCTATGATGACCTTGACCTTTTTTACAGGTGAAATATATAGGTAACGCTGTTCTTGTAAACTACAGTTGTGTCAAGTTTAAAGTCTGTGAGTGTTATAGTCCCTAATAAATTGCCTTATACAAACCGCACGCATACACACACGACGGCTAAAGAGCGGATGCATGGACGATTGGTGACTACATTTATACTGTTTCACATTTGCTGTCACACCTAAGCCAACAAGGTTTGCTCTTGGAAGAACCATTTAGCCCCACCCTCTCCCAGCCGACAGCAATGCGCCATTTTGTCTGCCTGAAAGCATTCCCATCAACTGTGCGCGTCATCTTGAAGTGATGTAGCGACATAAACCTGGTTTTTGACATATGTGTTTTATTCTCACACTACCACTGGATGCAAATATTGCTCTGAAATCTTTCTTAATTCAGTCCCAAGAAACCCCAACCGTCAAATAAATATATGACAGTTGTCAGCAATAACCAAAATCGCCATGAGCCCCCGCACCCGCAATCGAAAGAGGCTCATGAGGATCTATGTGTCTTGTAGATAGACCTATTGAGAGTTTTCGGGTGTAAGTCAAGTCAAGAGTTTTTATTGATGTTGGCACTTCGGCCATTTTCACATGGAGAGCGTATACATATATCAGTTCAATACCACAAGAACATAACCTGGAGTATATTGACATTCAAGGTTGAAATGACAGTTCTCATAAAAGACAGTATCACGTGACACAGAATAAGCAATCAATCATTGGAACATATCGTTGTTCTCTTTTTCGTCTCTCGAAACATTTAAAAAGGAACCATGCGAACTGTCTCGTTCTAGATGCATTTTCACAGGATAACAACTGAGTGAGTAAAACACTTTCACGGTTGTTATCTACGGTTGCCCAAAAATCCGGGCGCAAGTCTATATACTTCTGACAGTAAAACACAACGTGAGCTTCGTCTTCGATAGTTTGTGGGCAAAAGGGACAGTCGTTCATTCCATCGGTAACGCTTCGAATAAAACGATTCTTGTGTGTCTGGATATCACTTACTCCGAGCCTAAAGCGCACCAGGGTATCTCTGAAACATTTTATTCGAATATCTTTAAAATATGATTCAGATTCCAGAGTAAACTTATACGTTCTGTACAGCCGAAAACGTTGACTGTCCCCGAGGCCGGCGAACCACTCTTGACGAACAAAGGGGTTAAGAGAAAATATCATGATTCAAAATTTTGAAAAAAAATCGGGCCTGTGGCTTCAGAGATATTGCCTGCACAAAGGCTCACACAAATATGACCTCTGCGACCTTCGCCTTACAGGTCGTGAATTCATTCTTTTAAAGACATCACATATGAGGCTAAGGCGTCATTTCCTAAGCATTCAGAGCAAATCAGTACAGCGGTTTCAGAGGTATTTTGTACTCAATAATATGCAAGACAAATATAGCAGCTATGACATTGACCTTGAGGTAGAGGCGCAGTGAAGACTGATGGCAATGTGTGATATGGTAACATACTATTATCTACAATTTGTTTTGAATAGGCCCAATGGTGATTGAGATATTGCCTACCAGACAATTCTGCACAAAACAAATATGGCCGTTGTGACCTTGACCTTTAAGGCAGTGCATAGATTCTGGTGTGCAACACTGTGTCGTCACCAAATATCACAATTTGCCATTTTGATCACATCCTTTCGGTGTTTACAATAACATTGCCTGGACAATGGTATACATGGTAAATGTAGCCGTTGTGACCTTGACGAAAGTGGCATGATCCTGGTGTGGGATACTCTGTATTGAGAAAACGTATTAACTTCTGAAATTTGGAACAAACTAAATATGAAACACGTTTCATATTAGGTGCTTTTTGTGTTTTATAGTGGGAACAAGATATCTCTTTATGAAAATGCGCGCCTCCAAAACAATAAAAAAGAGAACCAAACAAATGCTGCTGGATATGATGTCCGAAGATTGCTCTTCATGACAAGAGTGGCTATGTTTAAAAAAAATCACAAAACTGAAGGCTGATTTAGGTGTTTCCATATGGTTAAAAATTAGAAGCAGAAGGGTCAATTATACCATTTTCTCGGCGTGTTTTCGTTTTCATCAAGCCTGACATGCCTGTTCCGGAAATAAGGCTCACTGAAGTTAGGTTGTCCCAGTAATTGTTTTAGATTCAAAAGACAATACAATACCGTTTTCTGAAAGTAAACATCAAGATGAGCTTGCATGCTAAATTTTGTGGAGATATCTTAAACGGTTTCTGAGTTATAGTGATTTGAAAATTGTGTCATTCTGTCGTTTTGGGTCAAATTTAAGAAAAGTCTATGTTTGAGGCCTCAGCAATAACACAGTTTTGTCAGCCAACACTGCTTTCAGTGTTTAAACAGTGCAGACTACTACTTAGATGAATATAATACTAACGGAACCTCCTTCTCCACAATAATGTATGAATAACGTGAACCTGAATGTGCTCCTGCGAGTCACATTTTTCATTGTTAAACTGCGCGAACAGCCACTTTGGGGTCTCCACCATTCATCGTCTAATGTAAATATTAGCGTGGAAATCAAGCATATCACATAAATTACTGCACTATGCATGCCTAATTTTGTGGGTATACTCAAGGCTAATAATATGTCTGTTATAATGGTTCAAAGTATCTAAACCATGCCAATTTGCAACAGTACAAAAATGAACAGAGTGTAACACAAAGTCAGGTGCAAGTCAAATCATTATATCTCGAGAACTATTGGACACACAGAAATGGTTCACATATCAAAAGAACGGCCATAATCTTACAAATGCAATGCAAGTAATGGTTTAGCTAAATAATTTATTTTAAAAAAATGATATTAGAAAAATACAAAAACTAAAAGCATGTTGTACAGTAAAATCTGCAGATCTCAAGAACTATGACACATATACATATGGTTCAAATATCAAAATAAAGGTCAGAATCTGGCCAGTGCAAAACTGCAATGCAAATAAGGATTTAGATGAATAATAAAATATTAACAATCTTAAATGAGGAAAAGATATGAATAAAAAGGTTATGCTAAATTTCAAAATCATTACCTTGCCTGTGGATTCGCGCGAATCTCATGCCAACATGTAAAATGAATACTCAAGAACTCGGTGAAAAAACGCACAAAATAATACTGTACAATGCAATTGCAATACCTGAAATGTGTCATTTTGAAAGCACACTGAAAAAAAGTAAAATATGAAAATCTGATATAGAATTTAGAAATATAAATCATCACATCAAATAAAAAAAATCAAGACCAGAAACTGAAAATTTCAAATGCAAATATATTAAAACTATGACAAGGCAACAGTCACTAGCTCACAGTCACAAGCACACACATCTCGAAAAAAAAGTTTCATGTCTATGCAAAACAAAATTCTGTTTGCATTTCTAGCCATAACCTGATTCAGATCAGACGAGTTTCCTAACAATCTTCTGATTAAAAAGATAACAATGTTTATAAAAAAATAATGAAGTAGCATAAAGAAAACTAAAATCTGTTTGGCAAATTGCAAAAAGGTTATGACAGAAAACTGCAGTTCTGAATCCGTTACTTTTTTTTTTTGAGGCTCCTGGAATTTTCTTATGATGATTATGATAGAAAAGCTTGTCACTCTGACACTGGTGTACTGTGTAGCTTCTTCCGCAGGCCGATGTTTTCATGGGTAAGTGTAGGAAGATCCTTACCAACTTTCACATTTAGTGCTTGCGGTGCAAAACTGTAAATTTTCTCCCAAGTCTTGCCAGTGGTGACCCGAAGAAGACCAAGCTGCAAAACGAGGCGGTTGGTGCACTGAACGCTTGGTAACTTGCACCAGCAGCCTCTACATTCTGCAGAAACACGCTTCATCAGCAGATGATATGTCTCATCTTCTGGAATTAAAGAAAGTAAAGAGTGTTCGAGGAAGAACAAGAAGAAGAAAAATAAAGAAAAAAGCACCCTGAGAATTTCAGCCTTCCATAGTCATACTCATAGTCCAATTAATAAAACATTATTTATATTATCACATGATCACAGCCTGAACTTGTTGTGAACTTTATATAAACATGATCTATTCTTATTGACATTACTGTCAGTGCCACTACTATTAACAACAGTGATTTGTCTATACATAAACACACTCTTGTCTAACTAAATTACATCTTAAATTTTTAAATTTGAACAGTATACTATGCCGTGTAACCTACAGCACTCTTACTGTGTAAGTATGCCATATATAATCCATTTTACAAAGTTATCCTATACAATTCTGATCAGTTATATCACAGTCAGCACTAACATCGTAAAAATAGCAAAGAACAATATCAAAGAGTGAATCGCCGTTGATCGGAAAAAATCTCCGAGAAGCCACTTCCGGTTTTCGGCCACTCACACCTGCCTCATATTTTGTTTAGATTTTGTGCTTTAGCTGTACCATCTAAACTTACAAAAAAATTGATGGCCTTTTGAAACGCTTATTAACACTAATAACCATTAAATATGCATTATTTAACACTGTAAGTCGGAAAAGCGACTTCAGAAAACATCGATCAGCTGACCACGTTATCCTAACGTAGGTTTGCTAGAGCAACAATAGAGTCGGCTGTTGTTTCCACACATCTATACATAATGATAATTTTTTGTAAAAAAAAAAAAAAAAAACCTCGCATTACTAATCAAAACCTATATAATTTAAGCATTACTCACCGAGATATGGTCGAAGACATTCGTTGGAGACGAAATTTGTATCATCATTTGTATCATCCGAGTCCGAGTCATCGCTAGGCTCGCGAGTTCACTTTGCCTCTAGCTAGTCGCCGCAGGCAGTGTAGGGTTGCCCCAATTGGATCGCATGGCGAAATTCCTACAGTAAAGCTATCGTGCTGATTTCCGTATCGTTGGAAAGAGCGTAAATTGAGCTTTAATACCCGCGTTACTTGGTAAAAAACGGATGAAAAATATGGCAGACACGACCACTTGAAGTCAAAAAAAGTTTTCGTTGTCGGATTTTGACCAGAATTTCAGCAAATATTGATACGCAAATTATATCGGCAGATCGGCAAACAACTCTACTTTCATCATAGGGTTATTTTTAGTGTGTGTCCTTTGTCTCGGAAATCCGCGGCGGGAAAAATCGGAGTGTGTAAAACGCTGCCTTTAGCTGCGCGCTGCGCGGAAGGCCTCGCCACGGCAAAAATTCATTAAACCCCTATACATTTCCACAATTTATTACAACTAATTCCGAACTTATTTAACTATAAAACACACATAGATTGAAAGAGAAATATTTTATCTTCATTTTCATATTAAAATCAGAAACAAAACATGATGTTTACGTAGTGAAAGTGAGTTGTTTTATAATAGGCACTGTTTTATAATAGAAACTCCTCCCCTACGTTACCACCAGTATTTTGTTTTCAAAGTAGTTTGTTAGACATCATACAATTATGTTCGCTGATGACACACAATTGCACTATTCTGTAAAGCTGGTTTAATCTCCAATACGGTAAACTGTCTTAAAGAAGGTGAAGACTGGATGATTAGCAA
Organism: Semisulcospira habei; assembly: GCA_036245525.1. NCBI lineage: Eukaryota > Metazoa > Mollusca > Gastropoda > Semisulcospiridae > Semisulcospira > Semisulcospira habei. The sequence goes on along the minus strand of BTPG01000003.1, from coordinate 248,825,723 downwards.
TACACTCCAGCTGAATGATGGTAAAACAGAGCCCATGCTTATCACAGCTGGAGTGCGTCCTTTGCAGTTGTCACATCTCTGTCTGTCAAAATTTAAATCACTTTCTCTGACAGTGTCAGAAACCGTAGTGTTTTCAATGACAGAGATCTCAAAAAGGACAAGCATTGTAGTTGTAAATGCAGATCAGCTTTTACTGAATTTCGTGTAACTCCCTCCTTTCCGGCCTCAACACGTGATCGATAAACTGCAGATAGTGTTTAAAAGTGCTGGCCGATTATTTATGCGCGTACCTTGACATGACCATATCCGCCCTTAAGAAACTCCGCTGGCTGCCCGTACAAGAACACATTCTGTATAAACTGTTATACGTGTGCTGTATGTCAACATGACTTCTCCTGCCTATATCTCTGACTTCTCTCCGACTTGCTCCACTGTATACTCCATCTAGCACCCTGCGCTCTCCCTTTGACACACGTAAATGTCGTCTTCCCAATTTTAATTGTAAAACGCGTGGCGGTCGTACCTTCTCCCATCTTGGTCTCGCCATTTGGAACAGCCCCCTCCCCCCTACCTCCCCCCCCCCCCACGCCCCTGTCCGTAATTGTCAAACGTTCTCCTCCTTCATATCACTTCTCAAAACCTACATGTACAAAACTACCTTTTTCTAATCCATTTCCTCCGCAAAGTACAAATTCCAAATTTATCACCATAGTGACGCGCGCGCGCGCGCGTGTGTGTGTGTGTGCGTGCGTGCGTGCGTGCGTGCGTACGTACGTGCGTGCGTGTGTTGTACAATAAGCGCTTCACAAAACTTTATTATTATTATTATTAGTAGTAGTATTATTATTATTATTATTATTATTATTATTATTATCATCATCATCATTATGTGGCCGGCCTGCAGAGCACTTCGCTCAAGTCTTGTGCTATTCCTTTTGCTGTTGATGGTGCTTGGTCGAGCTGACTCCACGAGTCTCCTCACCCGGCAAGGCGCACCCCCAACGGTTGAGAGAATAGTGTATATCAGTATTAGCCTAGTCTTATGATATATATTAACCAGTTTTACAGCGAAATGTGATCACTAAATTAGAGACATTTATTCTTAGATATTGTTTTCGTTTTAAACGATATACCTTTAATTAATTTAGATTTTCTAGATTAATAGGCGTGTGTGTTCTGTGTCAGCGTGTGGGAGATGAGCTTGGGTGTGTTTGGTACGCGTTGATTTGTGATATTAGTTGTTTAGTTTTAAAGTTTTTACAGTGTGTGTAGGACATTGGAGTTGTGGCTATTATTTTTTTTTTAATTGTTGACGGTGCTGTTTGTAATTGTAACGACACCAACACACATTCCTATGCTTTATGTTATTAAGGCAAATGGCAATAAATAGTACCTACCTACCTACCCTACCTTAACCTAACTACCTACCCTATCCTAATCTATCTATCATTATTATAGTAGTATGATGATGATGGTGGTGGAGGTGGTGGAGGAGGTGGAGGAGGTGGAGGAGGAGGGAGGAGGGAGGAGGAGGGAGGAGGGGTGGGAGGGTGGTGGGGGTGGGGGTGGGGGGTGGTGGTGGTGGTAAATATATCTGCATTTGTTAATTGAAAACTGGCGTTTAGAGCGATTGTCGACTGCCTTGTTGAACCTGTAGGCTATTGACACCCTGATAGACAATGCGTAGCTCCTGCCACATACCGATGGTAGTGCGCATAATGATGGCTTCAGTTTCACTTTGTTTATTGAAGTTTGGACCAGTTTGCCCAGGCTGTGTGATTACAGTAGCTTGGAAGAGAATAAAAGCTTTCTTGAAGTGCATGCGATACATGAGCCTTTCTCTATGAGAAAACTACTGTTTACACAGTTATGAATTACACAAAAATGTATATTATCTGTATGCTGGATTTTGGCCGGTTAATTTGTCTCGTGAGATATTAATTCCGTGTGTTTGTATTCTGTCTACAATCATGACGTAGCATGAAAGTTATGTTGTAGGTTTGCCAACAACTTTCGAACCATCCTGTCGTCTTGGATTGTATGCAACGTTCTGTACTTGGAAGACACAAGACAATAAGTAGATATTTTTGTGAGAAGCGAAATTTTCATTGTATTACAATGAAAATCTTGCTTTTCACAAACATGGACTTGCTGTCTTTTGCATTCACATGTCACAATTTTAAACGTGAAAGCCCAACGACAGAGTCTTTAAAAAAAAAAAAAAACAACGTTGAACGTTTAGGGCTTAACGTCTTTTGTCCACCACGAAGGTGATGTCAAAGAGGAGGCACTGAATAGAGGTCTGTACAAATTTTGACCTCAGCTGGGTTTGAACCCAGGACCTTTCGGACGAGAGTCGAACGCTCTACCACCGAGCCACCCAGCTCCCCGACAGAGTCTTCAAGGTAATATACAGTGATAGGAGAACTTACGGAAAGAATGTTCATGCAGCTGTTACGGTAAACGTTTCAGATCTCAAGGCTAGTGGAATACGATGCGGCATGAGCTCTTATTATAGAGACCATTTCCAGAATGACTGTCACGCTGCCATAAATGGAAATACAGACAGAACCTACCAAGAAGGAAACTGCATCCACACACACAACGACGACCGCTCTCCCTTCTGGTGGGTGGACATGGGGCAGACGTACAGCGTGCACCACATCAAGATCTACACACGGGCTTATTGTAAGATGAGGATTCCTTTATTGCAAAATATTACAATCACTGCCTCCTAGAAAAAAAAAAAACTGTTCATTCACTGTCAAAAGTACCAGATGACCTGGCCTGCGTCGCTTGCTTAAGTATGATCGAGACTAGAAAGAAACATAAATCCTCATGGGCCCCAGCGCCTACGGGGGCTGATGAGGATCTATGCCCCTTGCATCTTGGATCTACGTTTCCTGGGTTGTGTTCGTTGCAGTCCGGGTAAAAAAGCTTAACTCATTCTACCCCAGACACACCACAGCAAGATAAGGATCGACCATGATAGTTCAAGGGTAATGCCAGAATAGCTTGGCGCCTATGGGCGCCACGCTATTCTGGCATCCCCCTTGAACTATCATGGTCGATCTGTGTCCTGCACTGCAACGCAGTCTTCAGAGGACAACGGCAAAATTTTGGGATTTCTGTCTTGGGGTAGAACAAGTTAACTCATTAAGCCGCCGAACTTTCCTGTGTTTCAGTTGAGTATAGGTCGTCTTACCTCAATGTGACAATCGACCAGCATGAAGTCTACAGTTCTCCCAATGCAATACCTGGTGACATCAACAGTCCTCCTCTGCCTGTGACTGGACGCTACTTGAGAATCACTCGCAGTGCTCCAGCAGACCAGGAATATTCCATCAACATCTGTGAGGTTCAAATGTGGGGTATGCATGCAGTTATAGTCAACTTCGCTTGTAACAAGTTCGGAAATAACAAGTCGAATATAACAAAGCTTTTGATGAGGTCAAGGCCAAACTTGTTCGCTTCTTTGCAAAATTAAGCCGCTTATTAAACGGTCAGACATAACAAATCTTTTTCTCAGTCCCCTCGGAACTGTAGACTTCGCTTATAACAAACAGTTACATTATAAGCAGGAGAACAAAGAAGAGAATGCTCCATTCAAACACAATTTGCGTGTTTTTATTTGACTGCTTAAATTTTGCATTGCATTCAGATAATAACATTTCGTGCGTTTCGCATTTTTGTGTAGAACGTTACGACCTCTTAATTTTGCACTTACACGTGCAGTTTCTGAATCTACAAGTACTGGTTATTTGGGCTGTGGTCTTTTACAAAAGTCGGCTGTAATCAGCGGCAGCAACTGTATACAGTTAATATAATCTTTCATTTGGGCTTGATAACCCGTCTTCTTTTTCTTAAGGTCTTGTACAATTAGTGGTGAAGGAACCGCTGCGGCCTGGTATAGTAGACTCTACCTAACAGAAGGAGGTTGGTCACAGTGACTTATTTAAAATGGAATCACCACGGGTTTCTTGTGACTTCTGTCAGCATTCTGTATGGATGTCGCCCAAAAGGCAACGTACAGCAAAAACAAATTAAAAAAATAATTTAAAAAAACAACAACAAACATTCAGTTTCGTGGGCTCGACCAAAATACCTCCCAAGATCAGTATGATGTATCAGCGAACACTACGTTGTTCTATTAAAGGAACCCGCTTCAGACAATAAAGATATTTGGTTCACAATATTTCCTTTATAAGTGTTCTTAGTATGTCTTAGAACAATGCTGCACAAAAAGACTAATCTAACATATGCGGTACGATTAATACACTTGTGCTATTTATTTTTCCTGTGCTAGACAGTGGAGTTCACCCGACGAGTACCAGAAGCAGTATAAAGCTGCTATTACGTGTGACCACCCATGTGGATTGTGAAAAGAAGGGTAAACGATCCTGAGAACTTGGTCCGTTGTATCGACGAATTATAGCAATCAAAGCTGTCCGCCCTTCGAACTTAAAAAGGCGTGCTTGTTACTAGATCGTTCACAAACCAAGAGGAATCACTCAGCGCCGGACAGAAAAACAGTTTGGGAGTGTTACTAGATCGTTTCGTAATATGATTTGTTAAACAAACATAATAGCACCATTCATACTAATGTTTGTTTGCATCAACATGGCCCAAAAAACGACTCTCAGGTTGGCTAGAAAGTGCACGCGAATCCACCGAAAAACAGCAACAACAAAACCATAATGAAAAGATTTTACCCCATACCCTTTTCGGGTTCTTACAAAGTACAAACATTGTAATCAACTTGATTTTTAAAAAAAAAATATTATCAACATATAATAAAAGATAGCTTTTATTTAGACATAAATTGGTAGAATTATATTTATACAATGTGAAACTTCGCTTATAACATAATAATCTTTCTGGTACCCTGGCAGTTAGTTATGTCAGATGTTGGTTGTAATTCTGAAAAATAATACATAACCAGAAAAAAAATTTAAAAGATTATTTTCGAAGCTTATGCGTCTCGCATCCACATCGCAAAGAAGCAACGTTAACGTTAGGCCGGAAACGATTTTGAATAGTAGCGGATTCGACTGAATATCCACTGCCAACTCCCCACGTCCCTGACCCCCTCCACCCACCCCCACCCCCACCCCCGTCCTCCCCACCCCACACCCTTGCATTCCTCTCCACCGCCTTTCCTTATAAACATGAAAAAAGAAAATTAGTCCCAAAAATGGTCGTTTTCTTATGGTGATTTCACACTACTCTAATTCAACGATTCCACAGTAAACTGCTCTTGTAAATAAATGCACTAAGGCTGATAACAAGCCGTTGTCGACCTGTCGGGATTATGGCATTACAAACATCGCTGATAACAATAAAAACTGGGTCCCGTGTAGATTTTGTACCGTGGAATTACACTGCTGTCCATTGCCGGAAACATTCTTGCAAGGCTTCTCCTGAATCGGCTGGTACCTGCCATCGCTGAAAACCACCTCCCAGAGGGCCAGTGTGGTTTTAGAACCAACAGGAGCACCACCGACATGGTCTTTGTGCTGAGACAGCTTCAGGAGAAGTGCCGCGAGCAGAACAAAGGGCTGTACATAACGTTTGTCGACCTAACAAAAGCTTTCGACACTGTCAGCAGGCAAGGCATGTGGCAGATCCTGGAGCGACTTGGCTGTCCCCCAAAGTTCCTCAGCATGATCATTCAGCTACACGAGGACCAGCAAGGCCAGGTCAGACTAAACAATGACCTCTCAGAACCATGTCCCATTCTCAACGGTGTGAAGCAGGGCTGCGTGCTGGCACCGACCATCTTCACCATCTTTTTTAGCATGATGTTGAAGAAGGCCACAGTGGACCTCGACGATGATGATGCAGTGTACATCAGGTATCGTCTCGATGGCAGTCTCTTCAACCTCAGACGACTGCAGGCCCACACCAAAACCCTAGACCAACTGATTCGTGAGCTGCTCTTTGCTGACGACGCTGCCCTCGTTGCACACAGCGAGAGAGCCCTGCAGCGCATCACGTCCTGCTTCGCAGATGCTGCCCAGCTCTTTGGACTCGAGGTCAGTCTGGAAAAGACAGAGGTCCTCCATCAGCCGGCACCCAAGGTAGAACATCGCCCTCCCCACATGTCCATCGGCGAGTCTGAACTGAAATCAGTGCACCACTTTACCTACCTTGGCTGCATCATCGCGTCAGACGCCAAGCTGGACAAGGAGCTGGACAGCAGGCTGGCAAAAGCGAACAGCGCTTTCGGGCGTCTATTCAAGCGGGTGTGGCACAATCAACAGCTGAAAACAGGCACCAAGATCAGCGTGTACAAAGCTGTTGTCCTCACCACCCTGCTGTATGGTTCCGAGTCCTGGGCTCTCTACCGCAGCCAACTACGACACCTCGAACGCTTCCACCAGTGCTGCCTGCGTACCATGGCATTCACTGGAGTGACTGTGTCACAAACGTCGAGGTCTTTGAACAGGCAAAACCTGTGAGCATCGAGGCTTTGCTGCTGCGGACACAGCTCCGCTGGGCTGGGCACGTCTCCAGGATGGAGGATCATCGCCTACCTAAGATCACCCTGTTCGGCGAGCTCACCACTGGACACAGAGACAGAGGGGCACCAAAGAAGAGATACAAAGACTGTCTGAAGAAGTCACTTAGTTCCTGCCAAATCGACCACCGCCAGTGGTCTTCATTTGCTGCGGACCGCGACACCTGGCTCTCCACCATCTACAAGGCAGCCGTCTCCTTTAAGGACTCTCGCTGGCTCAGGAGAAAAAACAGAGATGCCACAACAGAACCCTGACCAGACCTCCCTCTGCAGCCACTTCGGTCGTACATGCCTGTCACAGATTGGCCTCCGCAGTCACGAGCATGCCTGCAGACGCCGTGGGCAACCCCTATAGAATCTTCGTTCGCGACGTCAAGCCAAGAGATGTGCTTCAAGACTCTTATTTTCCCAACAGATGAAGCATGCAGTCGTCTAGAATAAAACTTTGACGTTTTATTTTTAAGCTAACGAACGCTCCGATCATAGGTATACTTGGTGAAGCAAACGGGACCAAAAAGTAAAATTTCAGTCAAGGGTTTTAAGAAATATTCTAAATTTGTTAACCACTTCACTGCCTGAAAATGTGAACACCACCCAGCTGCAAGAGGCAATGAACCTCACGAGCTCACCGCGATGAGGGGCCCATGAGATTCTGTGCCTTTTTCTGGCCCTGTCTATTTGGTAATCTAATTGTCTGCTTTCAAACACATAATTTTGCGTCCACTGACAGTGAAACTATAATATTAATTGAGAGCTATAGTGAAAAAGACACATAAGAATACCTTATTAAAATTCAAATTCAAAAACTTTATCGTGTCAATCTATCTGACAAATTTTCTTTCGTTGGGATCACATGAGCGCGTACGGTGAAAAAAAAAAAAAAAAAAAAAAAAAAACCAAACAAACAAAGAACTACATGACCACAGTGTTGGTGGTATAGGAGTGAGTCTGTCACGTGCAAGATGTCACTGCGACATCTGAGGTGTAAGTTTCTCGACGGCGTCAACAAGGAGAGAGTTAACACACTCTTCATTTAGGAGACGGATGGTCGAGGGTACAAAGCTGCCCTTGTAGCGTTTGGTTTTAACAAGAGGAGCCTTGAACCTACGGCCATACGGGAGCTTCTGAAGGTGCTTAGAAAGGCAGTGGGAAGTGTCAGCTGCCAGCCTCAGGCCCTTGCGTATCATTCTCGTCCTGTAGAGGCCGTTAAGACTCTCTAACCTGCCCTCAACGATTTTCTCACTAAGCCTGATTATCTTATTCAGCTTCCTAAAGTTCTTCTCGCCCAGGGAGCCGAACCATGAAACAAAGGAGAATAAAAGAAGGCTTTCTATAAAGCAGAGGTAGAACTGCCTGAGGATTTTGGGGCTCACATCAAAGGAGCGGAGTTTGCGCAGCATATACGAACTCCCTTGGGCTTTCTTAAAGATAAGGTCTGTGTCGTCGGTGAAGGATAGCCGTGAATCAATCAAGGTCCCTAAGTATTTGTAAACATCTGTGCGTGTGACAAAAGTGCCGTCAATCACAAGGGACTGAGGAGGTGGGAGTGGGCTCCCGAAAGTTGGCCCACTGCCAGGCTTCCGAAAGTCGACAACCATTTCCTCAGTCTTGCCTACGTTCAACTGTAGATGGTTGTTATGACACCATGAAACAAACTTACCCACTTCTGCAAAGTAGTCAGCATCTGAGTTTGACAGATCTACAACTGCAGTGTCGTCTGCAAATTGACATAGTGAGTCCTGTCAATGGAGAGGTACAGTCATTTGTGAATAGGATGTAAAGGACAGGCGAGATCACACTTCCTTGGGTTGTTTGTACATTGCTTAACGTCCCGACAGCAACTTCCTTGGGGGCTGCCCACGGACGTGGAGATGACGGAGGACATCAAGTTGTTTACGCGAACACACTGCGTCCTCTCCACTAGGAAGTTTAAGATCCATAGGATCAGAAAAGGGCTGACATTCATGTGACGCAGCTTGTCAGCCAGAAGGTGAGGCCTCATCGTATTGAAGGCGCTGGAAACGTCAACGAAGAGGACTCTGGCAAAGGACTTTGGTGTCTCCAAGTGAGTGAGGATTAGGTGCAGGAGAGTGATATATGAACTGTAGAGGGTCGAGCTTGTCGCTCATCTGACTGAGTAGTCGACTCAGGACAAGTCTCTCGAGGCACTTCATGATTGAACACTTTTCTTTCGTGCAGAAAATGGCGTCTTAAGTAGCACAGTGTAACGCACGCAGACTTTCAATCGGTCGCACGCACAGACTCACACACGCCACGGGCACGTACACAAACAACGCTAACTCTCCGTCGGATGCATTCCTGCTGTATTAACGCAGAACATTTTTTTTCTGTGGCCCAACGTATAATCCTTACCAAAAAAATACTCCTCACAAAATACACAAATCTCAACACTAGCACGTCACGCTCACATCCACACACGATATAATGAAGCCAGGTTAGGTAAACTGTCCTCATTATCCAACCTGCTCAACTGATGTTATCGTTCTGTATCGTTCGCACTGTTACGTGGTGGAGTTGTAGTCGAAGTATGATAAACACACCAGACACACATGCACGTAAAGTTCTTTTAAATAGACCTCATTCAGCTGCAATCCGTCAACCGTGGCTTAAGGGTGTAGACAAAACTGGAGTAACAGTTCCAACAATATTTAATTCAGCGATGCGATATCCACACAGTAATGCACTCTCAAATGCACAAACTACTGAATACAAAGTCTCTTTTGCTATGTCCTCACTACGACTCAAAGTTTCTCATACACAGCGTCTCTCGCAATAAACTGCGTATCTCTACAACTGACAAAGCAAGACAATGTACTAACGGGCTTTCCCAGCGCCCTCCTTATATACACTATCAAAATCTAGAATCTTCTACGGAAATCATGAACTCAAACAACCAGAACGAAACACGCAGCCGAAACTCATTAACATGAATTTTCCAGAAACAATATATCAGGCTACAAAAACACGGATGCTCACTCCAGCTCTAAATTCTAGCATATAATAAAGACACGTAAAAGTATGGTATCCCTATCTATGATAGCTCAAAAAGGTACGAGAACATTCACCAAACAAAATAAAAGCTCACTACACGCGCACAGGAAAAATAGCGAAAATGTTGCGAAGTGTTGCGATGTCAACTAGCCGACGTGACACTTACGAGGTCACTAGACAGTGCGACCCTTCCAGAACGCACCGGACTAAACACAACAAAACGAAATCGGCTCTACTCACGAACAAAAGAAAATCTTACTAAAAATTGATTGATTGTACATTGCTTAACGTCCCGACAGCAACAAGGCTTTCTCAGGACGTGCCTGCACTGCTTGTGAAAAAAAAACTAAACAGAAAATTGAATGTATGTCGCCAGCCGGTCAAATACATTAAATAAACCTACAACATGGGGCATAAATAAAGCTAAGACCATTTAGCAACACACATCCAATATCAAGAGCTACAGGCAGTGCAGACAGTAGGGAGAGTTTTAAAAAGGCAAATACAGATGAATGGACCTCGGGTAGACAGAAACACATGCCCCAGAATAGAGAGAAAAACCCACCCTGTGGGGCTGACCAGGGTGACCCTGGGAACTAAAAAGTACCTAACCCCACCCAAGTCCCCCAGGGCAGACCCGGGTGGGGGCTTACTAAAAAGGTATGAAATCAAAACCGTGATAGCTCAAATAAACAACATATCGTTACCTACGAATAACACATGTACGCTCTCACAGGATAACACAACCACAATCGTAACATTACCCCCCCCTCTTAAGAATGAAATTTCACAAAAAATTCTTCTCAAATTTCAAATATACGGTTGTGGCTGTGTAAACCTACACAAAACCCTAAACAAATATAACTACACATCAAAAATCAAATTAAAATAAAACGTCTCACAGTTCCTGTAAACAGTCCTGAGCATCGAAATGTTTCATAAAAAATGTTCTGGACACAGAAATGTTCATTTAAACTGCTCGGCTCAGATAGTTCGCTCCAAAGTTCTGTGAATCCTCGATTAAACTAAAAATAATGTCAAAGTTAGATTCAGGAACATCACCAAATCATAAGTTACGGTTCACAGTTCATTAAGGTCAAACAAGTTCTCGTTGTCTAGTCTTTCGTCATTTGGAAGACACACTGATGCGGCCATTTGTGTCTTGTCTTGACGACCTCTCGCAATATACTTCTTCAGCAAATTAGCATGATAAGTTTTCACCTTATTGTTGACCTTGACTCTGTAGTCGTTGATGCCAACCACCGTGTCGACAACGTATGGTCCCTTCCACTGCATCAGAAGTTTGTTGTTGTCGGTAGGAAGAAGAACCAACACTTGGTCACCTGGCTGGAATCGTCGAGGTTTTGCCTTACGATCATAGTAATGCTTCCCCTTGTTCTGTGCCTTCCGTAGTTCTTCTCGAGCCATCCTTAGGGTACCTTCCAGCTTCTCTCTCAGGTCGAAGACGTACTGTTAGCTGATTTTCACCTCAGGTGCGTCGATATCCTTGGTCCACAGATCCTTCAGGATGTGCATGGGCCCCCTCACAGTCCTACCGTACAGTAATTCAAAAGGGGAAAACCCTGTCGAATCCTGAGGAACTTCACGGTATGCGAAGAGCAAGGCATTGATGTATCTATGCCACAACCTTGGCTGCTCAGCGCACAGTTTCTTCAACATAGCCTTTAAAGTTCCATTAAACTTTTCAACCAGCCCATTACACATGGGGTGATAAGGGGAGGTAGTAAGGTGTCGGATGCTCAATAGCCGGTTGACTTCCTCCATGCAGTCTGAGACGAACTGAGTTCCTAGGTCACTCAGGATCTCTTCAGGAATTCCTAAACGGCTGAACATGTCGACGAGCGCCTCTGCTACTGTTGGAGTGTCGATCTTTTTCAATGGTATGGCTTCAGGATAACGTGTAGCGTAGTCCACCAGGGTCAAAATGTATCGATGACCATCTTCACTCGGAGGAGATATTGGCCCCACAAGGTCAACAGCTACCCGCTTGAAAGGCATATCGATCAATGGCATTTTCTCTAGAGGAACCTTGGGCACCTTTTCCTTGGAGATTGTCTTCTGACATATGTCGCACGATCTGCAGAATCGGGTGACGTCGCCTCCCATATCAGGCCAGTAGAAGACGGCTCGGATTCTATCGAGCGTCTTGTTGATTCCCAAATGTCCTCCCAATATGGAATCATGTGCCAATTTCATCACCTGCATTCTCAAATGTTTAGGAACTACTACTTGACGCACAGGTTTATCTCCATTGCTATCGAATATCCGGTACAGGATATCTTTTCTGGTCCCGAAGGTTATCTCTTTTCCCTTTCGCGTTACGGGCTCGGTCTGACCTCGAAACTTGTCAAGCGTGGTGTCGGCTCTCTGTAGCATCACCAGCCTTTCCCTATTCACGACAGCTGCTTCTGTGTTGTCCGCCACTTTTAGAGGGATGGTCTGGTGACTCTTCTCTGCTTGACTTCTCGTGGTAACAGAACATATTTCAGATCTCCACTCCGGATCTGGATCGTCTGCGTTTCTGGCACCATCAATGTTTCCGATGATGAGGTCGTAGACTGGTGTCTTCACGCACAACGCCTTCACCTCTCCTGTCAAGTATGGGGTGTCGACACTGACTTTGGCAAGGGGGATAATCCTTACAGTTCCGTCAGCCAAAATGAGGGTGGTCCACTCCTGTAGCTTCTGATCTTCAGCTACTAGGTCCTCTCTCACGATGATGCAGCTACAACCAGTGTCTCTCAACACTCTCACTGGTGTGTCGCCGACGAATCCTGACATCACCGGCATGTTCGGCACTTCATTCTCAGGCAGCGCGATGTTTGAAACTGGTAGAAATGTAGTCCCATCTCCTACTGGGATGCGTCCATTCTTTCTGAAAGATTCGATCAGTTCTGGTGTCGCTCGCTTTTCTCTGGATTCAAAGTCATTGGATGACGTCACATCATTGGCTAATACAGCGGCAGCTCTGTGCTGAGACGTGGTACTGTTTCTGCCTGCTATCTCACGATCTTGGTTGGATCTTCTGATGTTGTCGCCTCGGGGAATGTCTTTAGAAGGACACCGTATCGCTTTGTGACCTTTCTTTCCACAGAGAAAACATGTCAGGTTCTCCACCGGCTTGTATCTCGGGGTGTCTCTGATATTCTGGATTTCCTCTGCTGGTGTAGACCCACGCTGTGGCTTACTGGACCCGAACTTCATGTTGTGAGCGTCAAGGTATCTTTGAGCGAAGTCGGCCAGGGCCTTTAGTGACTGGTCTTTTTGCTCTCTGAGATGGGCGGCCAGGTCCTTAGAACATGCGCTGAAAACTTGTTCTTTGATGATGAGGTCGCACAGGTCTTGGTACTCTCTGTTTAGGCCAGCCAGCTCTATCCATTTCTCCAGGTAGCTTCTGATTCTCTCAATGAATAGGTCGGGTGTTTCTCCTTCTTCAGGCTTGCAGTTCCGAAATCGTCGCCTGTAACCCTCTTCAGTGAAGTCGTACTGTCTCAACAGGGCGGTTTTCAACTGAGTATAATCTTCGGCTTCTTCTCTTGGTAAGCGGGTGTAAAATTCAAGCGCTTTGCCAGTTAGAAGTGCGCTCAGTTTACTAGGCCAAGTCTCTTGTTTCCAATTGTTGCTATTTGCGAAGCGCTCGAATCGCTCCAGAGAAGCGTCCATCTTATCTGAATTTTCAATGAAAGGTGGAAGTTTTGGTGCACGGGCTGTTTGTTCTCTGCTCACTAATGCTGTTGCTTCATTAGTTCTCTGGCTCTGTGCCTCAGTCTCCATCTGCTTTAGATGAATTTCGTGTTGACGCTGCCTCTCCGCCTCTTCTCGCTCCTCTTTTCGCTGTTTCTCTGCTTCTTCTGCTTGGATTTCGAGTCTCCTGATTTCACGTTCTTTGGCTCTTTCTTCTCTTTACAGTCTCTCCTTTTCTTCTTTCTTTCGTTTCTTTTCTTCGTTTTCTTCTCTCTCCAATCTCTCCTTTTCTTCTTTCTCTCGTTTCTTTTCTTCTTTCTCTTCTCTCTCCAACCTCTCCTTTTCTTCTCTCTCTCGTCTCTTTTCTTCTTTCTCCTCTCTCTCCAGTCTCTCTTTTTCTTCTTTCTCTCGTCTCTTTTCTACTTTCTCCTCTCTCTCCTTTACAAACTCGAGGAGTTGAGCTCCTTCGAGTCCACATTCCTTTCCAATTTTCAGGAATATCTCCATCTCCGATGTCGCCATCTCTGCTTTTCACTGCTGGCTGTTTTCTCCTGCTACCCTTTCCACTGAACCAACTGAAGATATCTCGTCGGGGTCGCCAAAATGTTACGTGGTGGAGTTGTAGTCGAAGTATGATAAACACACCAGACACACACGCACGTAGAGTTCTTTTAAATAGACCTCATTCAGCTGCAATCCGCCAACCGTGGCTTAAGGGTGTAGACAAAACTGGAGTAACAGTTCCAACAATATTTAATTCAGCGATGCGATATCCACACAGTAATGCACTCTCAAATGCACAAGCTACTGAATACAAAGTCTCTTTTGCTATGTCCTCACTACGACTCAAAGTTTCTCATACACAGCGTCTCTCGCAATAAACTGCGTATCTCTACAACTGACAAAGCAAGACAATGTACTAACGGGCTTTCCCAGCGCCCTCCTTATATACACTATCAAAATCTAGAATCTTCTACGGAAATCATGAACTCAAACAACCAGAACGAAACGCACAGCCGAAACTCATTAACATGAATTTTTCAGAAACAATATATCAGGCTACAAAAACACGGATGCTCACTCCAGCTCTAAATTCTGGCATATAATAAAGACACGTAAAAGTATGGTATCCCTATGTATGATAGCTCAAAAAGGTACGAGAACATTCACCAAACAAACTAAAAGCTCACTACACGCGCACAGGAAAAGTAGCGAAAATGTTGCGAAGTGTTGCGATGTCAACTAACCGACGTGACACTTACGAGGCCACTAGACAGTGCGACCCTTCCAGATTGCACCGGACTAAACACAACAAAACGAAATCGGCTCTACTCACGAACAAAAGAAAATCTTACTAAAAAGGTATGAAATCAAAACCGTGATAGCTCAAATAAACAACATATCGTTAGCTACGAATAACACATGTACGCTCTCACAGGATAACACAACCACAATCGTAACACGCACGTTCCTCCACGTCTAGGCGTGAGGTTTCTTTCGTCACGCGTTCAAGAAGCTGTCCCACGCTCCTCGAGCTGTGGACGTCCTCTCGACACGCTCCTCTAGCACAGCCTCTGCTGACTTTGATGGCTTGGCACCAAGTCTCTCGCTCCCGAGCTGTGAATGTCCTCACGACACGTTCTTCCAGCGCAAGTCTGTTGACTGACGTTTCGGCGTCAAGTCCCCGCTCCTCAAAAGAACTCTGAACAATAAAGTTATGTCATTAGACACTCATTGTAGATGATATGAAGTACATTACGTAACGTGGCTGATACATATAAATCTACACGTTCATTCACACACTCGTGTTTAATACAACAGAACAGATTCAGAACAACTCTTAACTCAGTAACTACACTAAAAAAGACTATAAAATGACGTGCGCGCCATACACTGGTTCGTACATAGAAAAACAATTATACTTAACACACACACGTTCTACCTTCGAAAACACCCTAGTCATACACACATCACATTCCTTAGTTATCAATCCCGGCAAATAACTGTATAAAAAAATCTCAACCAGTTCTAAACCACCATAACTGAACCAAATCAACGCGACACAACCGATATAAATCTTACTAACGCATACTACATTTAACCACTAGCTGTCGATAAAACATAATTATAAAAAAACGTTCCTGAAATCGCGGTTTCAGAGTCTTGGAATACGGCTAATGTATCCGACATACGCCCGTCCTCTATGACAGAATAGCACGTACTAACTACTCTTGAGCTCTGTTAGGCTGAGCTGCGGCACTAAAACTCCGTGCAGATCGCTAACCTCGCGACCGCACGGAACTCGTGAATACACGGAATATTTGACACAAGAAAAACCGCTGACACGACAGCACAATGCAGAAACCCTTTGTGAACCTTTTGTGTTGGCAAAGAGCCTCGTCACACACAGATTTACTTCAAATATGCTAATTTTGCAAAATAAATGTACCAACAGTGTAGTTTTAAAGCGACACTAGATTGTCTGTGACAGAAACAAAGGAATAAAAATAATGCACACTGATATTGACACGAAGAGCGCGAGGTAAGTGAAACTTGTAACTGGTCAAGTCGTCAGAGATATTCCGATAAGACACTCCACCTTTTTCTGAATTACAGAATCAGACTCAAAATTAAAGGGACTTGCGGGCCATAACAAACCAACCACCTTCGTGCAAACAGATTAAATTACTCATTTTATCAGATCGCGTAAAACATTCTGCTTTTTTATAGTTTCTGCAAAGATATTTGTCTCACACATCTTCTTCAGATGGTGTTTGCACGCTTACATAATCAGAAGAAAATTACATCACGTTTAGCGAAGATGTTATGGCCTACATCGGACGGATTCTGCTACTAAGGTTAATAATAGCACACAGTATAATCAGAATTCCTCCAGACAGTGTTTTTTTTTTGTGTGTGTATTAATTTTGTTATTTATTTATTTGAGAAAAGATATCAAATTTGTTTATTCATTATATAAAATGAAATCTCATTTCCGTATAATGGACATACTGGCTTTTGCTAAGGAACCGCGAAAATGTTCCAGTGATTTGAGCATGTACTCCTGCAGGTAAAATGTGTGTGTGTGTGTGTGTGTGTGTGTGTGTGTGTGTGTGTGTGTGTGTGTGTGCATTTTAGTGTGTGTGAGTGTGTGTGTGTGTGTGCATGTTAGTGTGTGTGTGTGTGAGAGTGTGTTTGTGTGTGTGTGCGTGTGTGTGCGCGCGTGTGTGTGTGTGTGTGTGTGTGTGTGTGTGTGTGTGTGTGTGCAGTCTCTTAGACACTCTCCTAAACCAATGTATCAAAGGCCTTTGAGAAACACTTCGCAAATTTTCCTTGTTTTCTTGTAGGTGAAAACAAATGTGATGGGAATCTTGCATCAAAATCTTGCTCAGGTGAGTTTTATCTCTAACGCAAAGGTAAACGCCTTCATTGTAAAACTTTCTAGAGAAAGCACACACACACATTCACACACACACACACGCACACACACACACACACACACACACACACACACACACACACACACACACACACACACACACACACACACACACACACACACATACTCTCACGGCGCAGATCTTATTCGTATCACCTGTGACAAGATACGCAATATTTCACCCATAAGACTCCGCACACAGATGATTGAATGGAGTGAGGAGTGATTTATGTAAAGATATCTTTGAAACTTCTGACATTGACTCATCTGCAGAACAAGTAACGTGCGGTCAAAGCTCGATTTTCTCCGACGGAATCAGAGGAACCGGATCGGAACACGAAATCCACGGAACTTCAGCAGACTGCCATGGAGCCATCAACGACAACACAGACCACAGCTGGGTGAACGTCAACGGACCAGGTCCCCCTAACTGTTTTTCTACGAAGTCAGAGCTTCACCCGTACTGGTGGGTGGACCTGGGAGGGACCTTCAACATCCACAAGATCACCATGCACATCGAGTGTGAGTGTTGTAGTTCATGCTGACTTGACCCCTTCACTGCCGGGAAAATGTGAACACCACCCAGCTGCAAGAGGCAAAGCACTTCATGTACCCCGCAGAGGTGCACGCGGTTATTTCCGTCTTGCTGACGCTGTTCCAGTCTGTATTCCTAGAACTGATGGAATTATTTGGTGCTCAATTTGTCCAGCTTTCAAAGACACAATTTTGTCTCAGCTGGAGGCGATGGGGTTAAGCATTTGATAGCCTACGGTATTACTGATGGAATATCCGGCATGTTACGCAGAGGCGGATCAGTTACCTCCGGGGGTGGGGGTTGGCGGGGTGGACGGGTTCCAACTTTTTGTTTGGGACCTTCAACCTGACACAAAAGGCCTCCCCAACGCGATACCTTCTTCCAGTGGCCCAAAACCAAACAACGGGGGAAGGGGGGGGGGGGGCGAGGCAGAAGATGTGTTTGTGTGAAGACTCTCTTGCACCACTCGCCAAAATATCACACAACAAGGGGGAAACGGGGGGTGGGGGGTCTTAAAACTCGGCAAGAAAATCAAGCAGAAGGGTCTGGGGGGGGGGGGGGAAGGAAAGGGGGGGGGGGAGGGGCTGGGGGCTGGGGGATTTCAAACACCCCGAAAAAGAGACTTCGTTATAGCATTTTAAACAATCTGTTACGGTGAAAGCAAAACAGAAAATAGTGGTGGAAAACCCTTTAAAATAGAAACAAGGAACGACGTTTCGGATTACAGATCCTTCTTCAGGTGACAAGGAAACAAACGTAGAACAGAAAAGAACACGATAGAAAGAAAAGACGTCATCCTGTATAGAGAGAATGACGTAAAAAAAATCTAGAATGACGCAAATACACAAGCACAAAACACGTAGCACAAAACCTCATACATTCGCATTCACTCGTGCCTGCAGCCGCTCACGTACACACACACACACACACACACACACACACACACACACACACACACACACACACAAACACAACGGTAGCATCCCGTATCAACAGTGAGGTCAAGTCTGGCACCAACTACCCAAATATGTGAGGCTATGAGGAGATTCGTTGAAATGACGTCCAACCTGGTTGTTGTATCCGAGGTGAATCGAACGAACATGCCCGGGATACAACAACCAGGTTGGACGTCATTTTAACGAACCTCCTCATAGCCTCACACATTTCAGCATACGCATCCTTTGGCAAAATACATCCCACTTCATCCGCCGCAAAATGACAGAATCCTTTTTCGCGGACAGGCTTGGCACTTACTATCCGCGCGGCTTGAACATTCGCCCCTAGGGATGTATGCTCGGGCTGATGGGTAGTTGGTGCCAGACTTGACCTCACTGTTGATACTGGATGCTACCTTTCAGTGTGTGCGTGTGTGTGTGTGTGTGTGTGTGTGTGTGTGTGTGTGTGTGTGTGTGTGTGTGTGTGTGTGTGTGTGTGTGTACGTGAGCGGCAGCAGGCACGAGTGAATGCGAATGTATGAGATTTTGTGCTAAGTGTTTTGTGCTTGTGTATTTGCGTCATTCTGGATTTTTTTTTACGTCATTCTTAAGTCTCTCTATACAGGATGACGTCTTTTCTTTCTATCGTGTTATTTTCTGTTCTACGTTTGTTTCCTTGTCACCTGAAGAAGGATCTTTGATCCGAAACGCCGTTCCTTGTTTCTATTTAAAAGGGTTTTCCACCACCACTATCTTCTGTTTTTCTTTCACATGAAACCCTAGCGACAACAGTTTTACTACAATCTGTTACGGTATATGTTTATTTGATTCTTTGTGGTTGTGTGAAGCATGGTCCGCATGCCCATTTAAAAATGCAATTCCCGAGGAAACACAACCTAAACATTTTTACCTTAAATACTTATGTTTCCACTTCTTTCTTCTTTTATTATTTTTATTTTTTATGGGGGGGGGGAGGGAAGCGGGTGGGGTGGATGTGGTGGTGGTGTGGGGTTGTGGTGGAGAGGTGGCTGGGGGATGGGGGAGTTGGCTAGGGGGGGGGGGGGTAGGTGTCGATGAATCAATAGCATTATTTACACAATTAATATTCTGTCAGAGATTGTTGGCACTTGTTAAACTCTGAGACTCGTTTATGATACACGAAACTGTCTGCATTGTACAAGTGCAATATTTTAGCCAGCCAAAATTTTTATTTTGTGCAGGGCATGGAGATCTGGACGGCGCCATTGTCAAGGTAGATGACCAACGGATCTACCAGTTTCCTCAACCTAGCAACAGTCACAACCCTTACATTATTACAGACTCTCTGCCGCGTGCAGGCCGTAACGTTTCTGTTCAGTATCCTGAAAGCGTGAATGCTGCAAGGTTCGTGAGACTGTGTGAGGTACAAGTATGGGGTAAGCCATTCTAAAAGGTGAACATTGTATTATTGTGTTATATGCACTTACTCTGCATAATTTTATGTACCTAATATTTTCTAGGACTTGACTATCGTGTGTCACCACTGATGTACCAACATGTTGTTGAGTCGATGTTTGTATTAACCCAGTACGCACAAGGTCATCGCGCCGCAGTTGCGCGGGCCGACAGCGGCCAACGTCGGCCCGATGGACTTTTTCCATTTTGCCTACGTGTGCACACAAGTTCACTTCTTGCAATTGCGTTATCGCTGTTTTCTATGTGTAGTGCATAAGAAAGACATCATATTCACACAATATGCTACATTTGTTTGTTGAAAGGTTGTCCAGTGAACAAATATGGCGGGCCGGACTGTGAGCACAACTGCAGCGCACACTGTAACGGCAACGGAGGGGAGACAACTTGTGATTCTATCACAGGGAACTGTAGCAAAGGTAAAGTCTGCTTTTACAATGGCATAGGAAGCAGAATGGACCGGACTCGAGATGCCAGACTTGCTTGCCACCGCCCAAAATAGAACTCGGTGGAGAGCACTGTCTGTTGCTGCTGCCTTTCAGTCCCCCCAACGCCCAGTTCGGGAAAGGGACTGATGATGATGATGATGAGGAAGCCAGATGAGTGGGAGGGACTGGGCAGGCACGGCATGGCTAGAGTTTCATTTGGGCCATGTCTGTCGTTTTTTTTCCCAAGCGTGGGACACGCCTCCCCTAGGCACTCCCGATATGAAGGTACACTCCTCCAGGGTTCAGCATAATTAGTCATCAAAATAATAAACTGGCAAGATGTAAGAGTTCACTTATACTTTTCTTACCCTTACTTACCTTACGGCGATGGAAAATCTAGTTTGTTGTCTTTAGAACTTTCAAGGCCAATTAAACACTCCCCCTCCCACCACCACCACACACACAAAGCATATTTCTTAGTTAGTATTCAGTATAGCGGCACATGTGTAGATCTCATAGTAACCTCGCCGTGCAAACGCCACCGACCTGGACTGGACAGCACTTTGGAAATACAAAACTGAAATTAAGCCCTTGCTCCTCCATTCATGAGCTGTGTTGACCTGCTGGTCATGTAAAAAACATTTTTTAAGCCTTAACTCATTCAGCCCGACGCACGGATTTCCCAAATTTTGGAGGCGTCATCTTATGACTATGGACCAGTTGCAGGAGATGGATCGACTATGACCCTCATTTTGTCGTGGACGGGCGGTTTGATGCCATAAGGTAGGAGTCAAGGAATCAACTGTTCTTTGTACCTAACGTTGGGTGATTTCCCTTTGTGTGTGTAGGTACCAAGACTCGCTTACTTATAGTTAGCAGATGTTGTACTTAGACCCCCATCCCCCACCCCACCCCCCATCCCCCCCTCCCACACACACACACACACCCACACACTTCCCCAGGGAAAAAAACAACTAGCAAAGCATGATGTAATGTCAAAAAGCTGCTTCCTGTATAAAGGTGGTTATTAACTCATTCAGCCCGGCGCACATATTTCCCAAATTTAGAATGCATCATCTAACGACAATGCACCTTTTGCAGGAGATGGATCGACCATGATAATTCAAGGGCAGTGCCAGATTAGCTTGGCGCCGACAGACTCCAAGCTAATCTGGCACTGCCCTTGAAGTATCATGGTCGACCCATCTCCTGCTGTAGTGCGTCAGGGCTGAATGAGTTAAGTACAGTTCCACCTTAAAACTCTTCATTACCACTGGACGCACACTGTTTTTGAAATCATTGTAAATTCAACATCCAAGATTTCCAGCCTTGACAGAAGCATAATAAATTATAACGTGGACACAAAGTGATTTCAGGAAGGGGCATAGATCCTCATCAGCTTCAGCAACTGAGGGGTTTCATCAGGTCTATTTTTCTTCCAAATGGATCATGTTTACTTTTCCGTCTGTAGTGAAGGGGTTAAACACGACATTTAATAGTAAAAGATTCTTTCGTTTCCGCCCTGATGTACGTACTACAACAGGAAATGTAGAGACCGCAATAGAATAGTTCAAACGTGGTGCCAGAATAGTTCGGTTATACACACATCTGTGATATGGCCTTTGTCAACTGCTCGGCGATAAAGCCTAATAACTAGAAGTAAGTATACTTGGTGCATTAAATTGTAGGTGCCGAAAAGCGAACAAATGGTAACAGTTTCATTTATGAGCAGCACTAATAGCAGAAGATCACATCTGCAGATTATTTTTGAAAGAATTGAAACTGACCAACATGCTGGACAAACTGAAATAATTCATCAACTCTTTGAAAACGAGGTAATTTTTAAATCCTGCTTCATATACTTATCTGATCAGGGTTGTGTTATGCCACAGATTGTGAGACTGGCTGGTGGGGCAGTCAGTGTGACCGGAAATGTGCCCAACAGTGTTCCTCGGGAAAGTGTGAGAGGAATAGTGGATGTACACAGTGTAACAGTCATTACGCTACTCCAAACTGCACAGGTACGAGATTTTACAATACAATATTATAATTGTATACTGTATTTCGTTTAATGGGATTGTTAGGGTTTTTTTAAGCCACGTAAAGAAGAGATGTCACAAAAGATCAGCAGAAACAGGAAAATGCCTTACCTGTGTTCATAGTTATCCACGTACGCGGAGCACGTACAGAATGTATCCTAAGTGTAGTGACCCCTTTGAAAGGGTCAGTGAGCAAAACAAAGTCACGCCTTCAATTTCAGTACGTAACTTCCGCTGCATTCAAGGTTACAGAGGGTTGTCATTCATCAGATGTTTATTCTCTTTTTGGACATAACAAGAGTACGATTCTATCGAGTCATAGCACGATAAACGAACCACACACCCACACAAACACACACACACACACACACACACACACACACACACACACACACACACACACACACACACACACACACACACACACACACAAACGCCCGCACGGTCACACACTCATGCGCGTACGCATGCACACATACACACGCACACACAAACAAGCTTGCGCTCGCGGAATAATCAATTATACTTGTATATGTTTTACACACTATGATTAATGTACCGATGGACGATTGTGTCGTACCCCCATATTATTATCTAGGTTGTAGACTAAAAACAAAACAACAAATCCGAACACTAACAAAGACCTCCATAAAACACCGTGCGTACAACTGAGCTGAGGCAATTAATGTATAGTACTATCTCATAATAAAACAACAAAATAAATTTATAGTTAGTTGCCAGACTTATCATGTTCTACAGAGAACATGTTTATGAAAACAAAAAAACAAAAAAAGGGAATTAAGGACACTTTATATGCAGCATATTACAATGGTGATTGCTTGGGGTTGGATGGTGGGCTTTCAAATTCCAGCTGTCGTATGCGGCTGCTGTGACCCCGCCGACCAGAATGACTAACATACTCCTCGTTACCGTCCCCTAGTCACTCCTGTACCGCCCCCGCATCTACCTCCCACACACTCTCACGTCTCTCATCAGGCTCGCCTACGCACTCAACCCCTCCAGACTTTCCCACCCTCTATCCCTCTCTCAATCTCCAACTCTCATCATAGCATTCAACAGTCGGGAAATTCCCCCGCCTAGTTATACTCAGTACGTCGGCTACCACCAGACACCGCCCCCCCCCCACCCCCCACACCTTCCCACGCTTTCAGTCCTCTTTCCCTCCGTTTAAAATATGTCCTTCACTCATCCCTCGCCTAAACACCACTTAAACTCCAGTCACTCTCATGCCCCCTCCCTCTCCTTTCCCCGACCACACTCTCTCCTTTCCCTGTGCGCCCCTGTTCTGACATCATCGCCCCTCTCGGTCAGATAAGAGCGGGCCAGAATTCCGGACCAGAACTTGGGCAAGTTTTGGTCAGAACAGCGCGCATGGCTCCCAATCTGCATCCACTCACGTCACACGCTTTCACTATCACACCTCAGTCTCACGCTCAACTCCACACTACACACTGAACCCGGCAACACTTTCCTGTCATTTAGGCCAGGAATAACGTAACACCCTTAGTGGCACTGCAGACCCTGATGCCCAGATTGTCTTCCTTACTGATGCCATGTCTGTCCTTGAGGCAGCAACAGCAAGCAAACTGCCACGTCTACAAGAGGCACTGCAAAACATCAAGTGCACCAGACTGGTGCTGCAGTGGATCCCTTCACACTGTGGCATCTACGGCAATGAAGAAGCTGACAGAATGGCAAAAGTGGGCGCAGAGAAAGAACAAGATGAAAATGGAGTCAGCTTCACAGAGATGAAGACCATCATTAAGTCTGTGTACAGACCACCACAACGGCCCCTAGACAGTAACCATCAGCTGTCCAGACAAGAGCAGGTGACCATCTTTCGTCTGAGGACCGGGCACAACCGACTCAATTTCCACCTGCACAGACGCTTCCACCTCGTGCCATCTCCCCTGTGCCCTTGTGGAGAAGCAGAGCAGACCGCAGAGCACATCCTCCAGGACTGTGGGAACCACCAGCTGCTGAGGGAGGAGATATGGCCGAAGCCCGCCACTCTACAAGAGAAACTGTACGGGCCTGTGGAGGCGCTACAGAAGACCGCAGATTTCATTTTGAGAGCCAAACTCCAAGTGTGACGGCGTTCGAGAAGAAGAAGAAGAAACGGAATCGTTTTATTCCCCTGACTCTTACTGTTTTAACATGTAAGACAACATCTAACCCAACTAGTATGTTTACTTGGTTGCTTTCCCAAACCTAACTGGAAAACGCCATTTTTTTCACCCAATTGAGAGAAAAGTTGAGTGTCCAAGATGTCGGTAATGTCTGAATAAGTACGCTTCTGTTGAAATCTTGAATATTTTGCGGTGTTTGGTCCAAGTATGATAGGCATGCATTGCTTTTCCAGTCCCCCAAACACTTCACCACCTCGCCAGTCACTCCTCAAGACAGGGCCCAGGTAGCCCCGCCACGCCGCAAGCTGTGGCTTGTATAAACTCATTTTAGCAGTAGTGGTCAGTTAAACTCTGATCCCCGAATGGGGAAGGCCGGTGCCTTAGGCAGCGCTGGGCCTATTGCTCTAAACATACTGATCACTGCCGTCACCGGGCACAGAGGGTGACGCAACATCACCCGTAGCGCGATCACTAGATTTTTTTTCGCGTTTCTGAAATGTCTTACTCCCCTCTTGGCTTAACTTCGGCGAGCGAAGATTTAAAGAGGTTGCCCACGACGTCTGCAGGCCTCATTGTGGCTGCGGAGGCCAACCCGGGACAGGCAGGTTCGACCGCAGTGGCTGCAGGGGAAGGTCTGGCCAGGGTTCTGAGTTGCGGCATCTCTGTTTTTTCTTCGGCTACAACCGGACACCGCCCCCCCCCCTAACCCCCCCCTCCCCCCCCCCCCCCAGCCAACTACGCATTCAGTCCTCTTTCCCTCCGTTTAAAATTATGTGTATCACTCATCCCTCGACTAAACACCACGTAATTTTAGAATCCAGCTTCATATACTTATCTGACCAGTGTTGTGTTATGCCACAGATTGTGAGACTGGCTGGTGGGGCAGTCAGTGTGACCGGAAATGTGCCCAACAGTGTTCCTCGGGAAAGTGTGAGAGGAACAGTGGATGTACACAGTGTAACAGTCATTACGCTACTCCAAACTGCACAGGTACGAGATTTTACGATACAATATTATAATTGTATACTGTATTTTCTTTAATGGGATCGTTTGGTATTTTTTTTTTAAACCACGTAAAGAAGAGATGTCACAAGAGATCAGCAGAAACAGGAAAATGCCGTACCTGTGTTCATAGTTATCCACGTGCACGGAGCACGTACAGAATGTGTCCTAAGTGTAGTGACCCCTTCGAATGGGGCAGTGAGCAAAACAAAGTCACGCCTTCAATTTCAGTACGTAACATCCACTGCATTTAAGGTTACAGAGGGTTGTCATCCATCAGATGTTTATTCTCTTTTTGGACATAACAAGAGTACGATTCTATCGAGTCATAGCACGATAAACGAACCACACACAAACACACACACACACACACACACACACACACACACACACACACACACACACACACACACACACACACACACACACACACACACACACACACGCACGCACACACACACACACACACACACGCACACAAAAGCACGCACAGGAACATACTCATGCGCGCACGCATGCACACATACACACGCACACACAAACAAGCTCTCTCTCGCGGAAGAATCAATTATACTTGTATATATGTTTTACACAATATGATTAATGTACCGATCAACGATTGTGTCGTACCATCTAGGTTGTAGACTAAAAATAAAACAACAAATCCGAACACTAACAAAGACCTCCATAAACACACCGTGCGTACAACTGAGCCGAGGCAATCAATGTATAGTACTATCTCATAATAAAACAACAAAATAAATATACAGTTAGTTGCCAGACTTATCATATTCTCCAGAAAACATGCTTATGAAAACAAAACAAAAACAAAAAGGAATTAAGGACACTTTATATGCAGCATATTACAATGGTGATTGCGTGGGGTTGGATGGTGAGCTTTCAAATTCTAGCTGTCGTCTGCGGCTGCTGTGACCCCGCCGACCAGAATGACTGGCATACTTCTCGTTACCGTTCCCTAGTCACTCCTGTACCGCCCCCGCATCTACCTCCCACACACTCTCACGTCTCTCATCAGGCTCGCCTACGCAATCAACCCCTCCAGACTTTCCCACCCTCTATCTCTCTCTCAATCTCCATCTCTCATCATAGCATTCCACAGTCGGGAAATTCCCCCGCCAAGTCATACTCAGTACTTGTCATACTCAGTACTTCGGCTACCACCGGACACCGACCCCCCCCCCCTCCCCCCACCCACACACCTTCCCACGCATTCAGTCCTCTTTCCCTCTGTTTAAAATATGTCTGTCACTCATCCCTCGCCTAAACACCACTTANCTCCAGTCACTCTCAAGAGAGATAGAACAAGTGAGATCCCCAGGAATCCGGATTCTCATAAGCCGAGCAAATACTCAAAAACTGTTTATTTTTAAACATTAAAATCTCTCACCAGGTCTCACACACGTAAACCCCATTTAACCATCGCAGACTGCAATTCGCAGAGTATTGATTTCCCCCCCCCCCCCCCCACCCGGCCGGCTCGCACTGAATAAAATATGCATGTCAGGAAAATAATCACCACGCCACAATGGCTCTAGCCAGGACGCGTGCAGGTAGTTTTGAAATGCACAAAAGATTTTTAATGATCCGATCATATGCGCGCGTCCTGGTCTGACGACACCGCCGTATCTGAATGCTTTCAAAAGAAGCCAGATATGCTAATAGGATTGGAAAACTGGCCGTTTCTGTCGCAATCAGTAGCACACACACTGGCATAATGGCGTAATCAATAATTTGTTATTGGGCTGCCCACAACTCGCAATGCACTGAAATAACAGCAGTTTCAAGTCTACTGGTGCCAAGTAGAACTATATACTTACCTACAACCTGTAGGTAAGTACTGCAGGTTCTTTATAGTGAGATTCTTATGAGCTAACACATGGTCAGATCCTCAAGAGCCCCGGGCCCCGAGCCCCAGGCCTGGTTTTAGTCAACTGTACTTCAGGTCTCCACTTGACTTCGGGTTGTGAAAGAGAATACCTGTTCCTCAGAAAAACCAATACAGACCAAGTCTGCTGGGCCGGACTGCCGCCGGGTAGCTATTGTCAACTCAAATCAATCACGGGCTAATAGGATTGGAAAATTACACTGTCATAATCACAACAGCCAGCACCGGTAATTCACTAGATTAATCACGCCGGGCAGCCCCTCAGTGCCGGGCATTATTTAACAGGTGAGTTAAATTCAAAAGCCTTGGCAAAACAAAACCTAAATGAGTTTGCAACCTGTTGGAAACAGACAAATCTTTTAAGTCTGGCTGCCCCTATCTGCAAGTGGGACTAAAGGGTTTTTTACTCTGACTGTTATTTCTGCGCACTCCAAAACAGCTTGCCTGCCTGGTAACTAATTTCATTGGTCGGCAAGATTCTATCCAATGGGTGTCAAGACAATTCTAGGATAAAACTGAACTCCAGAGCAAGGCACAGTCAAAACATGACTCAATATTCTGGAAAAAGTGCGATTGCACAAACCTGTCTTCTTCGTACGCGGCTGTGTGATCGTCAGGCAAGAGTGGCTCGTTTTAAAGAAGAATTGGAGAAACTGAATGATAATGTACAGGATTTAAAATCAAGCTTAAATAACATTGAAGAAGAGATGAAACCTATTTGTGATGCAATAATTGTGTATGAGAATGAAAAAAACTTACAGTCATTGTCAGCCATGATAAAAGAATATGGCAACCTTGAGGGAAAGGCAGAAAAAATTAGAAAAGCTATTCTTCAAAAGGAGCTAAAGGCAAGATTGAAAGAAAAGGATATACAGATGAATGAAATGGTTGCAAATAATATTTCTGACAAAATGAGTAAAATAGAAAATGAAAACCCTTTACTTCGAAAATTGCATGAAATTATTCATATAAAGAAAAAAGAAAAAGCAGCAGCAGCAGCAAGTGGAAACAATGCACAATAATGGAGTAGTTTTACAGCCGCTTACAAAGACCAAAATTTAAACGGCTTTCATTGCTCTCGGCTTTTATGCATACCATCAAATTTACACATCACATCATATCATATTTAGCGTGATGTGTCAGAGGAAATCGCATGCACGTGGTATGAGATTTTTGTTCTCAGTCCGGGGGTGCCCCGTGCGTCTGTTTTTCCTCGGGTAGAATGTACCAACAGCTCAGCACACAGTCACACACAAACCACATCCGAGAGCAATTTACATTTGGCTTGGACATGTGGTCTTTGGTACAAAATAGGTGACCACGAAAATTTTTCATCCACAATGGGCTGTCAAAGGTTGATGACCTT
The DNA here is from genome assembly GCA_036245525.1 of Semisulcospira habei. Lineage (NCBI taxonomy): Eukaryota > Metazoa > Mollusca > Gastropoda > Semisulcospiridae > Semisulcospira > Semisulcospira habei. The sequence goes on along the minus strand of BTPG01000003.1, from coordinate 248,797,234 downwards.
TCTGATGAGACTAATTAAGTCAAAACAGCCCCGCCTTGGCTCAAAGGTAAGTGATTTTTATTTAACTTGTTATTATTATTATTTATTATAAAATGAATTCAGACGAATTGTTATTACTGAATGATATTGGTGCTTTAGAGAACAAAGACTTAGACTCCAAAAAACAGCGGCTTTTGTCTGTAATTGTCTCAGGCAAATCAAAGGCTTATCTGGGTAGACAATACACAACAGAGGATATTGAATCTCTTACCTCTGACGAACTAATCAAGCTTCATTCAAAATATGAAAACCACATCGCTTCACTAATGACACGTGATTTAAGTCGATCACTTGTTTGTCTATACACAAAAGCAGTGAGTCACTTTCTACCGGTAGACACTGACAGTCTATCACACGACCTTGAAAGCAATCCTATTGTTTCAAGTTCAATTGGCAAATTAGCATGCGTCATGTTTTACAAGTTTGGAAATTACCTTGCACCTGTCGTAACTTTACTTGTCACTGGGAGTCACATTGATTTTTCAAAAATAAATTTTCTAGAGAAAGAAAAAGAAGGATCAAATGGACGAGAACAAGATGACTACACAACAGAACCCCGACCCTGTTTTGACACAGGTTCAAACTGTAACTAAGGCTAAAAGCCCAGGTCGAATAGAGGCAGGGAAAAAATTAGCCGAATGGAACAGGAAAAAAAATTACAGCTTCAAACACAAACAGAAAAGTCTCATGTGACTGACCAGGTGTCAACACCGTCACTACCAGTGTCACTACCATCAGGACCAACACCGACAGGACACCCACATCAAAGTGAGAGACAAACAACTAAGTCTGACCCTGACCCCGACCCTCAAACAACAAAATATATAGTTGCCAGATTTGTTGTCGGATTTGGTTACGTAGGTTATCAATTATACAAAAAATACAAACCACAGACTCGTACAGTGACCAAAAAATCAGACACTCCAAAAACAAAACCAGAAGTCGCCACATTACCAGTAACATCCAAAGCCGTTGACCCATTTTATATGCAGTAAATAAAAATATTATTTTAATTTTTCTTGCCTAAGAAATGAATGACACAAAGAACATAATGAACCTTGTGTATCACTCTGCCGTAATCAGCAGACTAGCAGTAGCTTATTCTATGCTGGGAAAAAGTCTACTCAAAATGAAATCAGCAGACTTGAGCAGATTAGATTTTGAAGACAGCGCTAAGCTAATTGCAGTTGTTACAGCATCAATTGCGACAAAATATTTTCTTGTTAAGCAAGGAATTATTCCAGAAAATGTTTCTATGTAAATAAAAATAATATGGTGACGATAGCTATTATGATAGGAGGTGCAATGGTTAACGCTCTGGTATTCAGTGGCTCTAATTATCTCTTTTCAAAAATGGGTAGAGAAGAATCAGCAGAAGAAATGAAACGTCACAATGAAGCGTCTGAGAAACTTGCACAGGCAGAACAGGCGTATGAAAAACAAAGAATTGAAAAACTTGATTTTATCAATGACAGACTTAGACTAGAGGGTCACGCACAACATACGTTTTCAAATACAGACGAAGCAATCAGGGAATATTTTTTAGTCACAGGTGAAGACATGACCATACCAAAACCAAAACTAAGTGACTATTACAAACCAAGCACACAACAAAGAAATGGAGAGATAATCTTTGTTCTAGTGGGAATGACATTTGTTTATTTTACTGGAGTTTTCATTGCTAGAAAAAATGGCAGCCGAAAATAAACTATCGAAAATATATTACTCTCCATCAGGCTATTGGAAAGGAGCAATTGCTATTCAGAAATTACATGCCGCTGTGGGCGGAGATATAACACTCAATCAAGTCAAGCAATGGTTACAGAGACAAGCAATTTGGCAGATATATCTCCCTGCTCCAAGAAAGATATCTAGACCCCATTTTCAAAACACATCACCAAATGACACACACCTCCTGTTCCTACCACATGACACAATAAGAAAGAAACGATACAAGTATGCACTGACTGTCGTAGACATAGCTTCAAGGTACAAAGACGCTGAACCCATATCTGACAAAACTGCTACCACAGTTGCGAATGCTTTAACAAAAATATATAGTCGTGGCCCTTTAAGATACCCTAGACTTGTACAAGTTGATGATGGATCAGAATTCAAAGGTGCTGTTAATCAGTTATTTGCGAAGCATGGCATACTGGTCAGACGAGGAATTCCAGGTGTGCACAGATCACAGGCAATTGTAGAGAACTTTAACAAACAGTTATCAGAAAGACTTTTCAGTTACCAGTATTCTAAGGAACTCATGCATGACACCCGTAACACTGAGTGGGTAAAGAGATTACCACATGTGATAAAAGCAATGAACAATGAAGGTCACCCAAAACCTGCTGATGCTATTAAATTGAAAACAATTACAGACCCAAAAACAGGATCAACCCCAGCACCAGCACCAGACACAAGTTTATTTACTAAACAGGTAAGATATTTATATCAACCAGGTGAAGCCGAGAACGACGTAAAGCGCAGGGCAACAGACCCCATTTGGTCAACATCCGTTCATAATATAAAAAAAAATAATCCCCGGTCCAGATGCAACAATATATTACCTGTACGACCCTGCACCCCAGAGCGCATTTGTCAGAGAAGAATTACAGATTATTCCCCCAGACACCGTTACTCATTTCAGTAACTAACTCATCAATTAATTCATCACAAATGTCTTCAGATAACTTAAGCCTGTAGTGCCCGGGTGCATAAGCTTTTTCCTTACTGTGAAAAACACGTTTCGTGTCCCCAACTGCAAGTGACTTCTTATGTGTTTGGATCATTTCTAAATTATGTCTATTTGATCTCAGTGACTTGTTGGGATAATCAGGCATTAATGCACCATCTAACACTTGCTTATAATGTTCATGACGTATGTCTTTATTTTTTATTGCTGTTTTTTTTATTCCTTTGGCTTTCGACTGACTTCCCTTTTGATGCAGTATAGAATACATTTTTTATCTCAGACCAACGTACTCAACAATAGGCACACCATTGAGTTCATCCTTAAACTTACCAGGCACTTTTTTATTCTGTGTACTATACAGTGGATGGTCTTTAGGGTAATCAGACGTGTCATACATGTGTAGTTCTGTTTTCATGTCTTCATAAAAGTCTTCAGTACACACGTCAATGATCATAGAGTCAGTGTCAGTGTATAATAGACGGCAGTCAGGATACTTTAATTTGAAGTAATCATAATAAAATTCAAGCATCACCAGTTTTGATAACTTCAGAATTGCCATACCAATGAATACTGGCTTGTCCAGTTTGACAATCTTTTTTTTGAGTAACACAGCATACAATGATGAATGAAACTCTTTGTACCCTGTGTACTGAGGCTTACCTGTAAGTTTAATAGCACCCAATTCAGTTATGACAAGTCTCACATCTTTTCTGTGATGAGGATTTTCCATTGTCTTGCCAAAACAGGCATTGTTCATAAGCTTAAAGAAGTCTTTGTCAAATGCAGTGTTGCCGTCTCTGGCACGCAATGCTGTGTTCTTCATTATGTAATATTTCATGAAAGCACTCTGATCAAATTGAATTCCTCTGTGAACTTTTTTTAGTACTAACCCATGTCTGATGTAAAACTGTAACAAGCGATAGTGACACACGTAATTGAATTTGTCATTTAGATTTGGCACAAGTTTGGTGTCTTCTTTTTTTCCCGTCATGCTCATTTTCTCAACAGCTAATGGATAATCATTGTGGTAATCATGTAGATGGTGAGGGTACTCTAGGTCAACTTCAAAGATCCAACCCTTCGCGTCGTTTCGGTCATGACTCATAATATTGTTTGTTATTTCTGTTATGTCATACTGTGACAAATCATACAGACAAAAGTTTTTCAAGGGCAATAACTCACACATCGCAAATCCGTAAAGGTTATTAGCATCTACATACATAATAAATGACCTTGACCTCGAGGGGTCAAACCCAAGGTCATCAAGATATTTGTTGTTGGCTTTTGCATAATTGTTTGCTGCAATACTAATGCCTCCCCTCAATCCACATTCCACCATTTCATCCATCGTACGATCAGACAACAGGTCTATAAATATCTTACTGGATTTTAAAAATGCATCCCATGTCATGTCAGGACTAGTTATGTAGCAAGCTGGGTCAAGACTGTAGTGCAACAAACCCTTTTCACGATAACTTTCAAATACATCTGCTAGCAAACAAATGTCAGCCTTTAAGTACTGATCATGGTAGTCACCAATTGTCTGACACCTTAATTTATCCCACGCATCAAGTGCATGTTGATATTCAGAGTCAGAAATGCCTTTTCCAGTTAGTGTAGAATAAAATTTATCTTTTGGTGGCAGTCTTGTTTCTTCAAACACAACCCAGTGATCAATGTACTCATACGGATACACACCTTTCTTAATCAAGTCTGGTTCAAAATATTTACTCGTTATTGGATACTCAGTCAGTCCTTCTGCCAGACTAGCCAGACCTAAAGACAAATGTTGCATGGAGTCATAAAATGCTAATTTGTCTAACCTAAAAGTCAAGTATTTTTCAGTTGTCTGGGCAATACAACTTATGTTTTTGTACGACTCGTCTACAGCCTGCATGATAATGTGTGAATCATATCCCTTCAGATTGTGAAAAAAGATTGGTAACTTGTATGTCTAAGGATCTATTTTTAATAGCAAGTTACAATTGTTATGTGCAGCATGTCTGTAACGTCCAGTTATGTGATCGTGGTCACGAACTTTATCACCCTCCAGAGGTTTTTCACAAATCCAACATGTCACAGCTGTATTAAATTTTAGTTTGTCTTCTTCTGTCATCACCAAAGGCATCTGACATGTTGTGAGATATTGTACCACCTGACTATACAGTTGTCTCATTTCTGTTAAAAACAAACATGCTGCATTTTCACCTCTGTAGATAACAGGCTCTGAATGCTGTCCATCTGACCTAACAATAATGTATCCAAAAGAACACACCACTTGGTCACTTAGTTTTACAGTCTTTGGTAATGACTCTGGAACAGGACCCTCATATGGTCCTACCAGTGATTCAAAATCAGCGTACACTACAAACGGTAGCTTTTGCTGATTCCCATAGTTCTTAAAATACACTTGACTACCAGGATCTGGATACTTAAGTACAGTTTGTATGTCATCAGCTGACCTACAATGTAGGATGTGATTATGTGCTATTTTAATAGAAGAGAATCTCTGTAAACATCTCTTGCACACTTCCTGTTTCCAATTGTGTTTTGTTGTATGTGCATGAATTAGACGTGAAATATTCCTGATAATTGTGTAGTGAAAGTTATTGTCATCGCCGATAAGCAACTTGTCAACATGTTTATCTTCTGACTGACCGTAGGATGGAGCCAGAGGTGATACTCTAATAGGTTGTAACTTGTCAACAGACTCATTATCCCACACAAACACATTTACAGATATACCAGGATTTAGTTTTTCAAACAAGTCTATGTCCTCTATTTTAACAGGGAACTCAATGCCACTAAAATCGAGTTCATTTACAAATTTGGTGTAGTTAGATACACGTTCAGGTTTTGATTTTATAAAGTGCAGTTTAGTAAGCACACACCACATGAAACAGAAATTGTCATTGTTCTGTATGTTAACAACAGCCTTTTTGTTTGCTACTTCTGTTGGCAGTGGCAACCATGATTTACCTAATATAGGATGATACCTTGACTGCTTTAATTGTAGTTCATGTACATGACCTTCGTGCCAACCAGACCCCTTCATTTCTGCACTGTCAATTGCTTGGAGAAAGTCAGGTAAAAGTCTGTCTCTAAACACGTTCTCCAATTCTCTTTTTGTGTTAACTGTGTGTTGTCTTGTCGATATATACGATACAATCACTTCACCATCTACTCTTCCGCCGTGAGATGGCCTTAGTCGCCTGCTCGGCGTTAAACCCAAATAACTAACTAACTAACCGTCTACTCTAGTAAATTCTATTTTAGCAACAATCTGAATCTTTACACTGCCTGTAAGAAGATTATCTTGTATGACAGAAAAATTTTTTTCTATCGATTCATAGACATTGTTACTATTAGATATAGGCAAGTCTGTTGTGTAAAACACGTTTCGTTAAACCTTGAGCATTGTCCGTCATTTTTATTTGTCCGACAAAATAATAATAGAAAAATTACACATTATGTTATACCACTTTATTGACTGTAACACTGTTAATATAAACATTTAGTTTACGTAATTGTTGAAATATTTGTTCACAAAGTATCTCAAACCAGTCCTGGTGGTTATTATTTTTAACTCTTAATGTGGGTGTCCTAAAATCAACTGTCAAACACTCCACATTTGGATGCTCATCAACATAATCCAAAGTCATATTATATGACAAATATATTGCTGTCGGTTTTAAGACATTTATGTCCGGCTGTTTGGGAGGTGTTCTTATCTGCGTAAAGTGTACAACTTCTCTGAAGCAGTCTGTGATGTCAATGGTTTGTCCGTCCGTCATTTTTATTGGACAAAACAAAAGTATAAATTAATTTACTAATCCATACCCTGTGGGCTGATCTGTCTTTAAAATAAGTTTTAGATGCTTAGTTGATTTCAGTTTGTTTTTCACATCGTCTCGTTCCTGCTTATTTGGTATGACATCATTTTCTCTGAGACAGTCTTCAAAGCTGTCACGGTCCTTACAGTAAAACAAACAGATAAACTTTAACTGTTCTCGAAAATCTTTCAGTACAGCATTATATTTTTGAGTGAGAATCCAAACACTGATATTTGCGTGTCTGCCACTAAATGCAAGTTCTGCTAGAGTGTTTCTTTTCTTAACAATGTTTTTTTCTGCAGAACAGTCATCAACAATAAACAAAGTTGGCTGTCCTTCAAATTGTTTGTAAAAATACAGCAGGTAGTCATTTAGTTTTTTCTCAGGGTCGACTAAATAGATATTACAGTCAGTCCAAATAAATAAACGGTTGTGATAAGCTTTGTTGTGTTTGATAGTAGGACAAAATATTACTATGTTTTCGAAATGGTATATATATCTTGTTTGTAATAGATTAAGTACAAATTCAGTTTTTCCACACCCTGTGGCACCACAAAACAAGCCACAGTGTGGGTCAAGTGTCATCAAGTTCCGGTTCATTTTAATACTAATTATAATTTTAATACAAGTGTCCACTTAGTCTGCTTTCTGCAATATTGAGTTGTGCATCATAAATCAGATACAAATATATGTTTATGGCTCCTCCTGTTTCAGTCTTTTTTTGAATCTGAATTGTTATTCCATCACTGCCGTTTTCAACTGTACGTCCTGACCCATGTAGGTAATCGTCGCCTGTACTGCGTAGGTCTAACCACAGTGCGTATTTTTCTGTCAGGTATTGACTGATTCTTACGTCATACAGATGTAAATCTTTACATGCCATGTTTGCTGGTTTTTCTCTAAGTCTTCCACCCGCCCATTTTATAATCTCGTCATAGTGTTGATAAGGCAGCATACCCGATGCGTACACTTGATTAGGTCGACCTTCAATCGTACAGGATAAATTTGTAATCTTTGGATTATAGAATTTTTCTGACTCTTTTGAATGGATTTTTTGGTTCAATAAACAACATCAGTATACCTTTCAGTGACCTGGCAGGTGTGTTCAAGTTTATGTTCCACATTGGGTCACTCTTGTCTTTGGGTATTAAACTATGTCTTATCACGCGGTCATAATAAATTGGAAGTCTTGACTGATATTGATTTTGAATTAGTCTTGCAAGTTCAGTGTGTGTGACAATTTCATATTCCAATGAAATGTTAGAGATCTTGTACGTCGCGTCTGGGTCAGTTGTTTTGATAACTTTTGCAAAGTCATTAAATGTTAGTTCAAAACTCAGACGGTCATTCAGTGCTCCTTCGTAATAAGGTAAGTGTGTTGTGAGGATTTCAAATTCAAGTGGAATGTAAAATCTATTACCATATGTATCTGCTAATATAACGTCTTCAATTGCTGATGTTGATTTGTCTGACGCGTCAATTCTAAGTTTAGCAACATTAACAGACTGTATGCCTTGGTAAACACGGTCTTCTCTTTCTTGTCGTGTAAGCCAAAGATCTTTGTAACAGTAAAACACATCAGCATCATCAAGACTAAACACTTCTTGTCCTTCAAGTTTAACTTTAATAGTCTTAACAATTGCTCTGCCAAGATTGTCAACCAGTGTTCTGTTTACATCTGATTCTGATGAAAGTTCAATATTAAATGCTAGGCGTGCAGTGCCAGGAACAATAACATCATTGGGACCCAGGTTTGGAAACTTGACAGTAAGTGTTTGGTTTTGGTCTATAGTATTTGGATTGTTTGTAATGACGATTGATTGTCTAATGCCCTTAACACCAAGAGGTTCTCGTAGTTTTCTGTACGGGTCTAACTTTGATCCGTAGGACTGTGTCATTTTATTATGCAAAAATCAAAAATATTAAATTAATAAAAACAATGGCAGCAAGAGGATTTAATCATGATGATATTGAAATGGATGTCATGGATGAATATGATACCAGTGCAACAGATGTGACAGATATGACTGGTACAAGAAATACTTACAGTTTACGTCATAAACTTTTAGAAAGCAAAGTGAACTCATTTTATGATCATGTTGGTGACCGCCCAGACAACATAGATCCTAATCAGTTTGAACTTGATGGCAAGGGTCATTTATATTTAAATACTGTTGACAGAGGTAAAGTACATTTAACACATAAAAACAATCCTGCTAAGTTTAGAGCTTTAAGTACAATTAAAGGAGAAGTCGGTGGTGAGGCAGCACTGCAGCATTACCTTGGTGTTGGTTCTAGTAAAAGGTTGACACCGAGACTTGTTACTGCACTCCATGACACGCAAACAAGATTGCCAACAGGACAAGAAATTGAAATGACTGAAGTAACAAGACTGCCAGAAATAGCAAACACGGTAATACAAGAAACCTCATTTACAGATGACGTAATGAAAACAATAGAAGACCCTCCTTTGTCAATGCGAGAGATAAAGGGTTTGGATAAATCACTGCAGACAATAAGAGGTGAGATGGTAAATAATGTTGCCAAACTGGGTGAGCTTGATAATCAAATAGAAAGAGAAAAAAACAAATTAGCAACTGCTGATGAAGAGAATCTTGACACAGAAATGAAACAAAGAATACAACACAGATTAAATGATTTGTATATAGAAAGAGCAGGACGGTTAGAAGCGATTAGTATTGGGAGGGACAAACTGAAAACACAGGTCAACAGGATTAGAGAAACTATTCAGAAAATACTTCACGAAGACACAACTTTGGCTGAGAGATTAAAAACACTTTCAGAGAACAGGGTATCACTATTGCTAGTTTAATTACTGCTCTTGGATTTATTATTAGTACTGTTGTGTTAGCTGTCTCTGGGGGTGGTGGTGGGGGTGGTCCAACACCGCCAGCACCCCCAGCACCACCAAGTGACCCAAAAGATTTACAGTCATGGTTAAAGAAACAACTGTCTCATATATCAGACTTGCTTAAGAAATTGGCTCTGAAAGCAGTAGACGCGTTACCGGGCATTATAGGCACAGTTGTCAGTTGGCTGATCAATACTGCAGCAAAGGTAGTTGGGATTATGGCAGAGCATGTGTTGATATTTTTGGTGACAGTAGGAGGGTTGATGGTGGGTTATTTAATGAAACAGATAAAGAGGTAATATACCTAGTCCTGTGAGGCCTATTACCAATGCAGTTCTCTCTGATTCATGTGTGTTTGCTGGGGTTACTGGTTGTACTGGGGCTGGTGCCGGTGCAGGTGTGGGTGCCGGGGCTGGGGCTGTTACTGACATTACTGGCGTTACTGCCTGTACGGGTGGTGATGATACTGGCATTATTAATGACTGTAGGTGTGTGTTCACTGATTTATTGAGTCCTAATTTCTGATCACGACCAGCGACAATGATTTCATTATTATAATTTGTTATTGTACCCATTTGTAATTGAAGGTCAGATGGTAGCATGTATAACCCAATGCCAACTACAAAGTCAACTTTCGATCTGGCATATCTGAGGACGTCTTGGTAGCGCTGTATGCTAGATGGGAGATCTACTGTTGAATTTATTGAATCTTCAAGATTAGCAAGAAACTGTTTTTGTGCTTCAAATTTACCACTTCCGTTTAAAATGTTTGATTTTGTTAGTGACTGTGCACCTAGTATACACCAGACATATGTTCTGATAGACTCATTTATGCGCTCGACTCCTGCTTGAGTAAACCCGTCACTCTTGTCTAAAATAAATGTGGTCCACGCATTAGACTGTTTTTGTTCAATTGATCCTAACCAGACTTGTGATTTTTGTGAGAATGAAGTGTAACCAGGGTAGTAATCTTGTGGGTATTGTCTGTGACTCATAGCGTAATACAATGTACCCATACCGTTGTGATCATCAAGTTTTTGTGTAAAGTCATACTTAGGACTGATGTTAAACTCATTACATATACGTTCAAATGCTTTCATATCCATGGGGTTGTTATACCTGTTAAAACTAGATTCAGTGGGTAGAGGTGTATGCAGTTCTGACAGTATTCATCTTAATTGGTAATACGTGTGAAAATGGTAGACAGACCTAATCAGTTTGTTTGAGTGATTCAAGTGGTCTGTGAATGAAACACCACAGCCTGTAGTTGAACATAGTATAGCAAAGTTGAGTTGGTTTTGAAACATCTGTAATGGTCTTGATGTCCACTTTCTTGCAGTAGCATCGTCTGTAATTGGAGGGTTTAGGTAATGGTCAAACGGATTCGGCAATTTCACTTGAAATAAATCTTGTTCCGATACAGCTATATCGAGCTGATTTAACTGAATTATTTTCTGTTCATAAGTAGGTGCGACATTGTATTTGGCATCCACGTTAAAATGAAATGCATTTGTAGTAACACTTGTTGGTGATTTAAATTCCATTGTTCTTTTTATATGAGATAATAAAAATGTTTATTACCTTAACAAATCTTGACACAAGCAAACCCGTGTGGTTAACTAATGGGATTGATAATCGTGATGGTAGCAAGGCTGTAGCTATCCATGAAATGTTTTACACTGTAAAGTGGTTTAATGTAACAGATGATAAAAATTATTTTGTATCTGGAACTGTTGATGGTTTGGATAAAGTTAGTGGCTTACAAACTGGGTATTATGATTTTTGTACTATAGCTGAATGGCTGCAAAATGAATTTAAAATTAAAGCAACTTTAAATCCGGCTAACTTACTTGTTGCATTTGAATTTCCAAAAGGTAGCCAGTATTTATTATCAGGTAGTCTTGGAAGGTTACTTGGTTTTTTAGGCTCAGTAACAAAAAGTCCAGATGAAGATTGGGCATTAAGTGGAGGTCTATTCTCACCAAATAAACAAAGAGTAACTGGAAGATATCCTGTCCATTTGTCAGTACACACAGTACTAAATGTTTATTTGAAAGAACTAGACACAACTGAGAATGTACACAATGGTAAGCCTTCGACTTTGTTGAGATGTGTGCCGACTGGAACTGCACCCTATTGTGAAAGTGTGTTTGTTAGATTTCCTTTACAGTTTAAAAAAGTAGGTTCTAGTTTCTTTGAGTCACTGAGTATATCTGTAACTAATCAGGATAACAAACCAGTTGTTATGCATGATTTTAGTGTTGTGTTGGAAATTAAATAATTTAATTTTTGTTTAAAAAAATGAGTGGTCTTGGTCCAAAGCCGAGAATCATACCAGTTGCATGTCCAGTGACAGAGTTGAAAGATTTGGCTGATGTACAGGATTTTGAGAAGGAAGGGGATGTTGGAGAAATATATGGTTTTGAACTTGATACAAATGGCATGTACAAGAGGAAAGTAATTGCCGACATGAAAGACGGTGAAAGACAGATTCCTAAACTTGGTCAGCTGCGTGATGTTACTGTACCTACTCCACCTGTAAATAATTCGCCCTGCAACTTAATACATGTGGGTAGTAAGTGGGTGGTTTCACCTGTACCACCTGCACCTACGCCACCACCAACAATTGACTGGGACATAAAGATTGAATTTATTAGTCCTTATGTATACACTGATGATGAAGGCGCCTTAGTGTTTAGGAAGGTTGTTAACTCTGGGCCGCTTATTGTAAGCCTTGTTCCAAGTTTTGCCCCAGACAACAATAGCAGAGATAAACTGAAAGTTGAAAATTATGAGAGACGACGGTATCTTCTTACAACTAGAAAGGGTAGATCAGATACTTCTGTTGTGTTTATGCCAGCAAGCTTTGTCGTGGCTAGAGAAGCGACAATAGTATTTGAAATTATCATGAAATCTGTTGCTTCTGCAAAAGAGGCAAATATTGCACAGGGAATAAAACTTACATGGGATGAAACAGTATCAGAATCAACAAAGGTTTTTATTGCTATTAGAAAAAATGTAGATGTTTTTGAAGTTTCGAGCAGTGTTCCAGCTGTCAAGATATCGGTTGACAAAACAACTTTTGTTCATTTAAGTTACATAAACCTTGAACACATTGATCTTGTTGCATTTTATTATGCAAGTAAATTGTATACTTTTGACGAGTTGCAAAATGTAATTGCTGATTAAATAAAAAATATTTGTCAATAAAAAAATGGTAAAATTCTATCCAATACTACCGACGCTTGAGCCAACTGAAACAAATGTGACGACTAAAACAACGCTTGCGCCTGATCCGCATGCGACAGCTGTACCAATTGCATCAGATAAAACATTACAGGCAGACGCATTTCGTTTAATGAATATTACAGAAGCAATTAAATATTTGGAAAGTGAAGAGGCGAGGTACTCCAGATGTAAGAGACGGTATTAGACCGTTTTTAATTCTGTTCAAAACACTTCTATGGCTATTGGTGCAGTTTCAGCTGGATGTTCTGTAGGGGGTATTGTATTGATTTCAACTGGAATTGGAAGTTTAATTGGCGTTGGCCTTGAAGGAGCTAGCATTGCCACAGGTCTGGCATGCTTTGGTTTGGAAGGCTTAAACAAGAGATTTCACACGAAGTTACAGAAACATGAAGCATTGAGTACGCTGGCTGGTGCAAAACTTAGTAGTCTAAAACTGATTATAAGTAAGGCGTTGCAGGACAATTTTATTGATGACGAGGAATTTAAGCGAGTCCAAGATGATTTAAATAACTACAAACAACAAAAGTCTGAAATACAAAATAAAATGAGTAGTCAATCCCCTGTGAATATTGACGAACTAAAAGCTAGTTTTTTAGCAGAGGGAAAAAGGATAGGGGTACAGGAAACCACAGAAAAACTTCAAGGATTTTTAGGGAAGTAAAAATCAGTTTTGGTAATCAAACAATATTTTTGTCATATACTTCACAGAGAGATGACACGCCACCTGTCTATTTGACGCCCACAGCTCCGCCAGAATATTTTTAAAAAATAACTTTTTTTGTCTTTGTATCTTGTCAAATTTGACTCAGTATCTTGTCACTGGAGACAAGTTCTTGTAAGTAATTAATAAGTTCTTATTGTAAGTAATTAATAAGTTCTTATGGTAAGTAATTATAAAGAACCTGCAGAGGTAACCTTTAAGTTACCTACAACTTGTAAGTTTTTTTTTAAGTGCGCACTAATGCCCGGCACTGAGGGGCTGCCGGCGTGATTAATCTAGTGAATTACCGGTGCTGGCTGTTGTGATTATGACAGCGTAATTTTCCAATCCTATTAGCCCGTGATTGATTTGAGTTGACAATAGCTACCCGGTGGCAGTCCGGCCCAGCAGACTTGGTCTGTATTGATTTTTCTGAGGAACAGGTATTCTCTTTCACAACCTGAAGTCAAGTGGAGACCTGAAGTACAGTTGACTAAAGCCAGGCCTGGGGCTCGGGGCCCGAGGCTCTTGAGGATCTGACCATGTGGTAGCTCATAAGAATCTCACTATAAAGAACCTGCAGTACTTACCTACAGGTTGTAGGTAAGTATATAGTTCTACTTGGCACCAGTAGACTTGAAACTGCTGTTATTTCAGTGCATTGCGAGTTGCGGGCAGCCCAATAATAAATTATTGATTACGCCATTATGCCAGTGTGTGTGCTACTGATTGCAACAGAAACGGCCGGTTTTCCAATCCTATTAGCATATCTGGCTTCTTTTGAAAGCATTCAGCATACGGTGGTGTCGTCAGACCAGGACGCGCGCATATGATCGGATCATTAAAAATCTTTTGTGCATTTCGAAACTACCTGCGCGCATCCTGGCTAGAGCCATTGTGGCGTGGTGATTATTTTCCTGACGTGCATATTTTATTCAGTGCGAGCCGGCCGGGTGGTGGGGGGGGGGGGGAAATCAATACTCTGCGAATTGCAGTCTGCGATGGTTAAATGGGGTTTACGTGTGTGAGAGCCGGTGAGAGATTTTAATGTTTAAAAATAAACAGTTTTTGAGTATTTGCTCGGCTTATGAGAATCCGGATTCCTGGGGATCTCACTTGTTTTATCTCTCTCTCATGCCCCCCTCACTCGCCTTTCCCCGAACTCACTCTCTCCTTCCCCTGTGCGCCCCTTTTCTGACATCATCGCCCCTCTCGGCCAGTTAAGCGCGGTCCAGAGATCCGGACCAGAACTTGGGCAAGGTTTTGTCAGAACAGCGCGCACGGCTCCCATTCTGCATCCACCCACGTCACCCGCTTTCACTATCACACCTCAGTCTCACGCTCAACTCCACACTACACACTGAACCCGGCAGCACTTTCCTGTCAGTTGGGCAAAAAATAACGGAGGCGTTTTATTCCCGTGACTCTCACGTGTAGAACATGTAAGACAACATCTAACTCAACCAGTAGGTTTACTTGGTTGCTTTCCCAAACCTAACGGGAAAACGCCATTTTTTTCACCCAATTGAGAGAAAAGTTGAGTGTTCAAGATAATAATAATAATAATAAAGGTAATTTGTATAGCGCCTAATCACCAAGGTGCTCTAGGCGCTTTACAATCACAGTAATGAAACAGTGAAGCAGAATACACAAACAAGCACATACAACAAAAAATATACATTAATTTACAAGGGCAAAAACTCACACCACACACTCTCACACACAGACACACACACACACACACACACACACACACACACACACACACACACACACACACACACACACACACATGCATGATGAGCCGGCAGACAAAATGGTCTTTACGTATATGCAACAGAGAAAAGGTGGTTTTTAAGCTTGGATTTGAAAATGGAAAGAGATGATGAGTGATGCACATCAGCTGGGAGAGCGTTCCATGTAATGGGACCAAAATATGAAAATGCACGATGACCTTGAGTGACCTTATTACGTCTAGGGATACGGAAAACACGAGTGTCTGAAGCAGAGCGTAGTGAGTGGGATGGTGTTTACAGCTGGACAAGATCAGACAAGTAAGGAGGGGCAGAACCAGAGATGATGTTGAAACAAATAACACAGACTTTCTACTGAATTCTGTATGAAACTGGCAGCCAGTGCAAATTAGCTAGTAGAGGCATAATGTGTTCACGTTTCGGTACACGAAAAATCAGACGTGCAGCACAGTTCATGACTCTCTGGATTTGGTCAAGAAGATTTTGCGGAACACCGGACAAAAGAGAATTGCAATAGTCTATTCGAGACAGCACAAGGGAGATAACAAGTGTTTTGGTAACTTCAACAGTCAGCAGATGTCGAACAGTGCTGATCCTTCTGAGTTCAATGAAGGCAAGCTGGCAAACTTTCTTCACTTGTTCCTTCATTGTCAGCCTGTTGTCAAAAATGACACCCAAGTTACGGGCCGAGCTAGAAAAGGAGATGGCACTCTCGCCCACCATCATTGACTCAGGTAGATCAGCACTGGACGTAGAGGAGCACATCATTCGGAGGGACTCAGTTTTGTCACTGTTCAGCTGGAGCTTGTTCTGTGTGGTCCACTTCTGAACATCACAAATACAAGCCTCCAAAGACTGCACCATTTGATCGACATGTTCACGAAGGGAGTGTTTGTACAATTCTGTATCATCTGCATATAAATGATAAGAAACTAAGTGACGCTCAATGACATGCGACAGGGGCTGTGTATACAAAGAAAAGAGAACAGGCCCCAAGACCGACCCCTGTGGAACGCCACAAAGCAGCTCAACAGGGTGGGACTCAAATCCTGCCACTGATACCATCTGCAAGCGACCAACAAAGTAGGATTGGAAAAATTTCAGTGCTGTGCTTTGAATGCCAAACACATCACGAAGGCGGGCAAGTAAAATGTCATGGTCAATGGTATCAAACGCTGCGCTCAGATCGAGCAGAGTCAGAACAGAGATTAGATCTTCATCGCTAGCACCAAGTAGGTCATTCACAACACGCAGCAATGCTGTCTCCGTGCTATGACCAGACCTATATACTGACTGGAACACATGCCACAGACCATTATTCTTGATATGGTCTAGCAGCTGCATGAGCACTATCTTTTCCAGAAGCTTTGAAAGAAAAGGTAGGTTGGATACGGGTCTGTAGTTGTTCAAACTGTTGGGATCAAGTGAAGCTTTCTTTAAGAGCGGCTTAACAATTGCAGTTTTGAAACAGGTAGGTACAGTGCCGTGCAAGAGGGACTCATTTACAATAGCTGTAACAACTGGTACAATTGCATATTTACATTCAAAAAGAAGGGACGAAGGCACAGGGTTAAGCTCACAGGTTTTGAGAGACATCTTACTCATGGTGTCCAGCACTACCTTTTCAGTCACTAGACTGAAGCATGCAAGAGGAGTGCCAGCAAAACACTTAGATTCAAATGAGCAAGATGTATCAGCATCATCACATTTGTCAATTTTGTCACGTATTGTTCTGACTTTGGAACAGAAAAAGCGAGAAAACAGTTCTGGGAGGTCACGGATTGGGTGTGTGCTGGGCAGTTGAACAGATTTGGTCTTACCCAAGATGTCGGTATTTTCTGAAAAAGTACGCCTCTTTTAAAATCTTGAATATTTTGCGTTATTTGGTCCAAGTATGATAGATATGCAGTGCTTTTCCAGTCCCCCAAACACTTCACCACCTCGCCAGTCACTCCACAAGACAGGGCCTAGGTAGCCCCGCCACGCCGCAAGCTGTGGCTTGTATAAACCCCTTTTAGCAGTAGAGGTCAGTTCTTGCATCCGTTTGTTAAACTCTGATCCCCGAATGGGGAAGGCCGGTGCCTTAGGCGGCGCTTGGCCTAGCACTCTAAGCAAACTGATCACTTCCGTCACCGGGCACAGAGGGTGGCACCGGTAGCGCAATCACTATAGTTTTTTTCGCGTTTCTGAAATGTCTTACTCCCCTCTTGGCTTGACTTCGTAAAAGAAGATTTTATAGAGTTTGCCCACGACGTCTGCAGGCCTCCTTGTGGCTGCGGATGCCAATCCGGGACAGGCAGGTTCGACCGCAGTGGCTGCAGGGGAAGGTCTGGCCAGGGTGCTGAGTTGCAGCATCTCTGTTTTTTCTTCTGAGCCACTTGTCCTTAAGGCTAGCTCTGCGAGAGTCCTCAAAGGAGACGGCTGCCTTGTAAATGGTGGAGCGCCAGGTGTCACCGTCCGCAGCAAGCGAAGACCACTGGCTGTGGACGATTTGGCAGACGCTAAGTGATTTTTTGAGGCAGTCTTTGTATCTCTTCTTTGGTGCCCCTCTGTCTCGGTGTCCAGTGGCAAGCTCGGTAAACAGGGTGATCTTGGGTAGGCGATGATCTTCCATCCTGGAGACATGCCCAGCCCAGCGGAGCTGCGTCCGCAGCAGCAAAGCCTCGATGCTCACAGTTTCTGCCTGTTCAAGTGCCTCGACGTTTGTGACATAGTCACTCCAGTGAATGCCCAGGATGGTACGCAGGCAGTGCTGGTGGAAGCGTTCGAGGAGTCGTAGTTGGCTGCGGTATAGGGCCCAGGACTCGGAACAATACAGGAGGGTGGTGAGGACGACATCTCTGTACACGCTGATCTTGGTGCCTGTTTTCAGCTGTTGATTGTGCCACACGCGCTTGAATAGTCGCTGGGCCTAGCGATCTAAACAAACTGATCACTGCCGTCACCGGGCACAGAGGGTGACGCAACATGACGGAAAGCGCAATCACTAGAGTTTTTTTTCGCGTTTCTGAAATGTCTTACTTTCCTCTTGGCATGATCAGTATATTGACACGACTGTTGTCATTCACAACAATGCAGTCTCTAGTGAGTCGTTTTCGAGGATCGAAGCCTGTAACCCTCTTGGAAAAAATGGGATCGCCGAAGCAGTCCGAAGAATATAACCACTATTTCTGCCCAGAAGATACAGTCCTTAGAGCTGCTCAAATCACGTTTTTGTTTAATCTGAAGAAGAAGTTGCGGGCTCATCCGCGTCTTGCGGTTAGGAGGGCAGCCTTTTGTTCGCTCAATTCCCCGCAATGTGCTTTTCACCATCCACGAGTCCTGGAGAGAGATGAAAATAGGAGATTACAAGCCCACCCATTTAAGAATCAATTGATTTATTTGATCCTTTCCGTAAATAAACAAACGCACTTGACCAAATACCTTCAACAGCTTTATCTGCCCAGTTAGGCCACCCGGCCCCTTGGAAACAATGGCTAGTTAAAATATCAATCCTGTCACAGTTAGCGTTCCTGAGAAATAGCGACTACATCTTGTACACACCACCCACCCCCCTACCCCCACACCCCACCCCCCACCAACCTCGCACACACGCACACATACCCA
The DNA here is from genome assembly GCA_036245525.1 of Semisulcospira habei. Taxonomy (NCBI): domain Eukaryota; kingdom Metazoa; phylum Mollusca; class Gastropoda; family Semisulcospiridae; genus Semisulcospira; species Semisulcospira habei. Next base: position 248,778,489 of record BTPG01000003.1, on the reverse strand, counting down.
CCCCCTACCCCCACACCCTACCCCCCACCAACCTCGCACACACACACACACACAAGCACACACAAACATATTAGGTCAAATTATTCCGTTCTGTGTCAGCGCTTTAAATTTATGTCACTAAGCCACTAGGACAGATTTTTAATGTAGTACAAACATTAAAAATAAGTGTTTTTTTCCAAATATGGAGCACCAAGTTGTTCCTAAATAAAATAAAACTCCCCAAGTGAGGAGTTGTGTGGAGAAAAAATAATTTTGTTTCAACGTCTGTGTGAAGAAAAAGTTTTCACTCCACTCATCGTGACTGCTGCGAAGCATTAAAAATAAAAGACAAAACCCATAACTCCACTCCCAGTGAGAGACCTCAGTGATTCAAGTCACTATACACCCACCCTGTTTTACAAGTGTTTTTAGATCACCAACTCATGCGAGGAGAAAATTGGGTGTGAGTGGTTAGTTTGAAACTGGATCAGTGAACATCTGATTGTTGCGTGCGTTTATTGCCTTGCAACTGGGCCAGAGCAGGAAGAAAATCAAGCCAGACAAGCTTTTGCGTATTTATTATTATAACACTTGCCGTGTGTGTGAGTTTATTAGATTGTGTCCCTTTCATAACCAGGAAGGTTGAAATTGGTAGTGAAACGGTTTCCTGTTTATGCTCAGTGGGGACGACCCTGTACAATAGGCCTTTTATTTTCAGTTTAGTCTGAGTTTAAGCACAAGGGTGACGTGCCTGCTAACACGTTCGGATTTTATCGTGATTTGGTGCATTTCTGTTTCAAAATGGGCTGTGAAGGATTAAAACCAAAACAACTCAAAAGCTAAGTGATTTTTTAATACATGTGAGCGCTTAGTCGGCACTCTTGTATGTTTAACTGCGCATCATAAATCAGATATAGATATATATTTATTTTTCCATCGGTTTCAGTCTTTTTCTGTATCTGAATTGTGATCCCGTCACTGCCGTTTTCGATAGTACGGCCAGACACGTGAAGAAACTCTTCATCCGTAGAACGCACACATCTAGCCCCTGTGCGTACTTGTCTGTCAGGTATTGAGCGATTCTTACATCATACAGATGCAGATCCTTGCATGCTATGTTAGCCAATTTATCTCTGAGCCTTCCACCTGCAAAATACTTTGTGATCTCGTCATAATGCTGGTATCCCATCATTCCTGACACAAAGACTTGATTTGGGCATCCTTCGATTGTACAGGATAAATGTGTAATTTTCGGATTATAGAATTTTTCTGAATCTCATTGATATGGAGCCTCTGGTTCAACAAATAACATAAGAATGCCTTTCAGTGACCTGGCGGGCGTGTTTAGGTTGATGTTCCAAATCTGGTCACTTTTGTTTTTATTAATCAAACTGTGTCTTATCACATGGTCATAATAAATCGGCAGTCTTGACTGATATTGATTTTGTATGAGTCTAGCTAGTTCAGTGTGTGTGAAAATTTCATATTCCAAAGAGATGTTAGAAATCTTATATGTTGCGTCTGTGCTAGTTGATTTCATAACTTTGGAGTAGTCATTAAAGATTAGTTCAAAACTCAGATGGTCATTCAGTGCTCCTTGGTAATAAGGCAAATGCGCTGTTAGGATTTCAAATTCAAGTGGAATGCAAAACCTATTTCCATATGTTTCTGCAATTATAACGTCCTTGGCTTCTGTTGTTGTTTTGTCTCCGGCATTGATTCGAATTTTCATAATGCTATCTGACTGTATGCCTTGATAAATACGATCCTCTCGTTCTTCCTGTGTAAGCCACAAATCTTTGTAACACTAGAACACATCGGAATCGTCAAGACTAAACACTTTCTGTCCTTCAAGTTTAACTTTAATATTCTTAATAATTGCTCTGCCTAGGTTGTTAGCTATTATTCTTTTGTCATCTGTGTCTGATGAAAGTTCGATATTAAATGCAAGGCGTGCAGTACCAGGAACAATAACGTCACTGAGGCCTAGGTTAGGAAACTTGACAGTAAGGGTTTGGTTTGGATCTATAGTACTAGGATTGTTAGTGATGACAATTGATTGTCTAATGCCCTTAACACCAAAAGGTTCACATAGTTTTCTGTATGGGTCTAACTTTGATCCGTAGGACTGTGCCATTTTTATTATGCACAATAAAAATATTTAATTAATAAAACAATGGCAGCGGGAGGATTTAGCCATGAAGATATTGAAATGGATGACATAAATGTCTCCGATACTAGTGTTACAGATATGACTGGAATGGGAAATACATCTAATAAGTATCATGAACTGTTAAAAAGCAAAATAAACTCGTTTTATGATAGTGTTGGTGACCGCCCAGGTGTAAAAGATCCTAATCAGTTTGAATATGAAAAAAAAAATATTTAAACACTGTTGACAAAGGAAAAATACAATTGACTAACGAAAGAGACCCTGCTAAGTTTAGAGCTTTAAGTACAATCAAAAGTAAAGGTGGTGTTGGCGCCTTGCGTCAACTTGGTATTGGAGATAAAAAGTTACCACCTCGACTTGCTAGTACCCTTCATGACGTACAAACAAGGTTGCCAACTGGACAAGAAATTGAAATGGCAGCAGTAACAAGCCTGCCAGAAATAGCAAAAACAGTAATACAAGAAACTTCATTTACAGAAGGGCAAATAAATAAGGCTATGAAAACAATGGGTGACTCTCCTTTGACAATGCGGGAGTTAGTGGGGTTGGATAAAACACTGCAGACAATCAGAGGTGAGCTTGTGAATAATGTAGCCAAACTAGGGGAGCTTGATAATCACATAGAACGAGAAAAAGAAAAACTAGCTAAAGCTGATGATGAGAATTATGACACAGAAATGAAAGAAAGAATACAACACAGATTAAATGATTTGCAGATAGAAAGATCCGCACGACTAGAAGTGATTGAAATTGGAAAAGAAAAACTAAAAACACAACTTAACAGAATTAGAGAAACTATTCAGAAAATACTTCACGAAGACACAACGTTGGCTGAAAGATTGAAAACACTTTTCAGAGAGCAGGGTATCACAATTGCAAGTTTAATTACTGCTCTTGGATTTATTATCAGTACTGTAGTGTTAGCTGTAACGGGAGGACCAGGGGGTAGCACTCCGGCCCCACCAGCACCACCAACTGATCCAAAAGATTTAGTCGTGGGTAAAGAAACAACTGTCTCACATATCAGACTTGCTTAAGAAATTGGCTCTGAAAGCAGTGGATTCATTACCTGGCATTTTAGGCTCACTTGTCAGTTGGATGATAAATACTGCAGCAAAGGTAGTAGGATTTATGGCAGAGAATGTGTGGGTCTTTTTGGTGACAGTAGGAGGGTTAATGGTAGGTTATTTAATGAAACAGGTAAAGAAGTTATATTCCTACTCCAGTGAGACCTATTGTCAATGCTGTTTTCTCGGAATCATGTGTGGAGTCAGGGGACTGAAGTATTACAGCTTGTGTTACTACCGGGGCAGGGGAAGTAACCGCCTGTAATGGTTTTAACAACTGTACATGTGCAGTTGTTCCTCCTAAGTTTACAGATTGATTGAGACCGAGTTTTTGACCAACACCTGCAACTATTATTTCATTATTATAATTTGTTATTGTTCCCATTTGGAGTTGAAGATCAGACGTAAACATGTATAACCCGATGCCAACTACAAAGTCAACTTTTGATCTCGCATATCTGAGAACGTCTTGATAGCGCTGTATGCTTGACGGGAGATCAATTACTGAGTTGATCGAATCTTCAAGATTTGCGAGAAACTGTTTTTGAGATTCAAAATTTTTATTCAAAATATTCGATTTTGTTAATGATTGTGCACCTAGTAAACACCAGACATATGTTCTGATAGACTCATTGACGCGCTCCACTCCTGCTTGAGTAAACCCGTCACTCCTGTCTAAGATAAATGTGGTCCAGGCATTAGACTGTTTATGTTCTATTGATCCTAACCATACTTGTGATTTTGATGAGAATGAAGTGTAACCAGGGTAATAATCTTGTGGGTATTGTCTGTGACTCATAGCGTAATACAATGTACCCATGCAGTTGTGATCATCAAGTTTTTGTGTGAAGTCATACCCGGCACGTGGGCTTATGTTAAACTCATTACAAATCCGTTCAAACGCTTTCATATCCATGGGGTTGTTATACCTGTTGAAACTAGATTCAGTTGGTAGTGGGGTATGCAGTTCTGACAGTATTCTTCAAAGCTGGTAATAAGTGTGGAAACGATAGACAGACTTAATCAGTTTGTTTGGGTGATTCAAATGGTCTGTAAAAGAAATGCCGCATCCTGTAGTACTACACAGTATAGCAAAGTTGAGTTGGTTTTGAAACATCTGTAGTGGACTTGAAGACCACTTTCTTGCAGTAGCATCGTCTGTTATTGGAGGGTTTAGGTAATGATCAAAAGGGTTGGGTACTTTGACTTGAAATAAATCTTGTTCGCTTACAGCTATGTCGAGTTGATTTAGTTGAATTATTTTCTGGTCATAAGTTGGTGCGACATTGTATTCGGCATTCACGTTAAATTGAAATGTGTTTGTAGTGGTAATGGTTGGTGATTTAAATTCCATCTTTTTTTTATGAGATAATAAAAATGTTTATAACCTTATCAAATCTTGACACAAGCAAACCAGTGTGGTTAACTAATGGGATTGATAATCATGATGGTAGCAAGGCTGTAGCTATCCATGAAATGTTTTATACAGTAAAGTGGTTTAATGTAACAGATGATAACAATTATTCTGTAAGTGGAACTCTTGATGGTTTAGAAAAGGGTGATATTTTACGAGCTGGATATTATGACTTTTGTACTTTAGCTGAATGGCTTCAAAATGAATTTAAAATTAAAGCAACTTTAAACCCAGCTAATTTACTTGTTACAATTGATTTTCCGAAAAGTGGTCAGTTTTCTTTATCAATTAGTCTTTTATTATTACTTGGTTTTTTAGGTAAAAAAATAACACATGCAGACGAAGATTGGTCACAATCAGATGGACGTCTACTATCACCAAAAAAAAAACCAAGAATAACTGGCAGATATCCTGTCCATTTGTCAGTACACACAGTGCTAAATGTTTATTTAAAAGAACTGAACACGACTGAAAATGTACACAATGGAAAGCCTTCATCTTTGTTAAGATGCTTGCCAACTGGAACTGCCCCATATTGTGAAAGTGTGGTTGCTAGATTTCCTAATTTGCAGTTAAAAAAATTAGGTTCCAGTTTCTTTGAATCACTGTGTTTATCTGTAACTAATCAGGATGGTAAACCAGTTCAGATGCATGATTTTACTGTTGTGTTGGAAATGAAATAAATTTTATTTTCGTTTTATAAAAATGAGCGGTCTTGATCCAAAGCCGAGAATTATTCCAGTTGCGTGTCCGTCAATAGAGTTGAAAGATTTGGCTGACGTGCAAGATTTTGATAAAGAAGGTGAGGTAGGAGAGGTGTATGGCCTTGAACTTGTTTCCGTTGGGTTGTACGAACGAAAGGTAATTGATGATGTAAAAGATGGCGCGTTTCCTAAACTTAGTCAACTTCGTGATGTTACTGTTCCTACTCCTGTAAGTAATGTTCTCTACAGCTTAAAACATGTGGCTAATAAGTGGGTAATTATTCATACACCTGTTCCGCTTGCACCTATTCCCATTGTATGGGATGTAAAGTTTGTTTCATCAGTCCTAAGGTTTATTTTACTGATGAAGGTGCCTTAGTATTTAGAAAAGTTGTTAACTCTGAGCCAATGCTTGTAAGTCTTGTGCCAAGCTATTCCGAAACCAATAGCAGAGAAAAACTAAAACTTCAAGAGTATGAAAAACGAAGGTATTTTCTTACAAATAGAAAGGGTAGAACAGATACTTCTATTTCTTTCGTACCAGCAAATTTTACCATAGATAGAGAAGCGACAATAGTTTTTGAAATTCTCATGAGATCTGTGGAAGCTGTGAAAGAAGCAGATATTGCACAGGGAATCAAACTTACATGGGATAGCTCAGTAGCAGAAAGGTTGTTATTGCTATTAGAAAAATCAATACAGATTTTGAAGTTTCGAGTAGTGTCCCTGCTGTTAAGGTAGTGATCAATAAACAAATTTTTGTTCGTCTAAGTTTCATAAACCTGGAACACATAGATCTTGTTTCATTTTATTACGCTAGCAAAATGTATACCTTTGAATAGTTGCAAAATAAATTAGAAGATTAATAAAAAAAATATTTGCCATAAAAAATGCCACCACTGTATCCGCAAATACTGCCTGAGCCGCTTGATCCTATTGTTCCAGATAAAACATTACAGGCAGACTCATTCCGTTTAATGAATATTACAGAAGCGTTGAAGTATTTGGAAGCAGAACAAGCAAAATACTTAAGGTGTAAACGACGTTACAAAACAGTTTTCAATTCTGTACACAACACTTCAATGGCCGTGGGTGTGGTTTCAGCCGGATTATCTGTAGGAGGTATAGCTCTGTTTGCCACTGGAGTGGGAAGTGTCATAGGAACTGTTATTGAAGGTGTTGGCCTTGTCACAAGCCTGGCATGCTTTGGTATGGAAGCCCTTAACAAAAGATTTTATACAAAGTTGCAGAAGCATGAAGCCTTGAGTACGCTCACAGCAGCTAAGCTGAGCAGTATGAAACTTATTATCAGTAAAACTTTGGAAGATAATAAAATTGATGATCACGAATTTAAGAGAGTCCAGGATGATTTGGCCAATTACAAACAACAAAAATCTGAAATACAGAATAAAATGCGTAATAAACCCGTGAACGTTGAAGAGCTAAAGAAATCTTTTTTAGAGAAAGGAAAAAAAATAAGGGTGGAAGAAACTATGAAAAAAGTTCAAGGACTTTTAGGCAAGTAAAGATCAATTGTTCATTAAATTTGTCATACTCTTCGCAAAGAGATGTCATGCCTGCTCATTTGACACCATCAGCTCCACCACCAGAGTACTAAAAAAAAAATTCTTGTTGTCCCTGTAACTTGAGAAATCTGTCCGAGTGTCTTATTGACTTGGGTTAAGAACTTATAAGAACTTATGATAAGACACATACGTTCTTATTTTAAGTCACTTATAAGAACTTGTGACAACTAACTTCAAAGTTAACGTCAAAGTTACTTGTAAGTTGTAAGTAACTTTGAAATTAGTTATCAAGTAAGATCATAAGTTATTCACAGGTCCAAGCAAAGCTGTGTTATTTTTTTTTATTTTTCATTATAAAAGGAACCAAGATGAATTACTTCTTCTAAGCGATATCTGCACTGTAGAAAACAAAGACTTAGACTCGAAAAAAACAGCGTCTTCTCTCTGTAGTTGTTTCTGGAATATCAAAAGCTTTTCTCGGTAAACAATACATGACAGAAGACATAGAATCCCTCGCCTCTGATGAGCTAGTCAAACTTCATGCTAAATATGAAAACCACATTGCTTCACTAATGACACGTGATTTGAGTCGATCTCTTGTCTGCCTATACACAAAAGCTGTGAGTCACTTCCTGCCTGTTGATAGTGACAGTCTGTCACATGATCTAGAAAGCAACCCCATAGTTTCAAGTTCAATAGGCAAATTAGCATGCCTTATGTTTTACAAGTTTGGCAATTACCTTGCACCTGTGGTAACCTTACTTGTTACTAGTAGTCATATCAATTTTTCAAAAAAAAAAATTTAAATTAGAAGAAAATGGACGAGACCCAGATGACTCCACAACAGAGTCCTGCCTTGACACAAGTTCAAACGGTGACCAAGGTTAAAATTCCAGGTTGAATAGAGGCTGGAAAAAGATTAGCTGAATATAACAGACAAAAAAAAATTACAGACATTAACACAAAAGACTGACACACCATCAACAGCACCAGTGTCACTACCGCCACACCCCCAACAAAGTGAGAGACAAACAACTGAGTCTAAACCCAAAACAACAAAATATATAGTTGCTGGATTTGTTATCGGATTTGGTTATGTAGGTTACCAATTATACAAAAAATAAAAACCACAGACTCAAACAATGTCCAAAAAATCAAACACTCCAAAAATAAAAGAAGAAGTCGCCACATTACCAGCAACACCCAAAGCCGTGGACCCATTTTACATGCAGTAAATAAATTTATTATTTTAATTTTTGTGGCATAAGAAAATGAGCGACACAAAGAACATAATGAACCTCGTCTATCACTCTGCCATAATAAGCGGGCTAACAGTTGCTTATTCTATGCTGGGGAAAAGTCTTCTCAAAATGAAATCGGCAGACTTGAGTAGATTAGACTTCGAAGACAGTGCTAAGCTAGTAGCAGTTGTCACAGCATCGATTGCCACAAAAGACTTTCTAGTCAAGCAAGGAATTATTCCAGAAAATGTTTCTAAGTAATATAAAATATGGCAACTATAGCTATTATGATTGGTCGGGCCGTTGTTAACGCACTTGCATTTAGTGGTTCAAACTATCTCTTTTCAAAAATGGGTAGAGAGGAATCTGCAGAAGAAATGAAGTGTCACAATGAAGCGTCTGAAAAACTGGCTCAATCCCAACAAGATTATGAGAAGCAAAGAATTGAGAAACTTGATTTTATCAATGAAAAACTCAGGCTTGAGGGCCATGCACAGCATACATTTTCAAATGTCGATGACGCGATCAAAGAATATTTTCTTGTAACTGGCGAAGACATGACCATCCTACGACCAAAACTTAGTGACTACTACCAGCCAAGCCCAGAACAAAGAAATGGAGAAATAATATTTGTTCTAGTAGGAATGACATTTGTTTATTTTACAGGAGTTTTTATTGCTAGAAGAAATGACTGATGCTAAACTATCAAAAATATATTACTCCCCAATTGGCTACTGGAAAGGGAAAACTGCAATAGAAAAATTACATGCAGCTGTGAGTGGTGATGTTACACTCGACCAAATAAAACATTGGCTCAAAAAACAGGCTATTTGGCAAATATATCTTCCTGCTCCAAGAAAAATAACAAGACTCACTTTGTAAACACTACCCCTAATGACACCCATCAAATGGATCTCCTGTTCCTGCCACATCATACAATAAGAAAGAAACGATACAAGTATGCATTAACTGTTGTTGACATAGCTTCGAGGTATAAGGACGCCAAACCCATATCTGACAAAAATGCTGTAACAGTGGCCACTGCGTTAACATATAGTCGTGGTCCTTTAAAATTTCCCAGGCTTGTGCAAGTTGATGACGGATCTGAATTTAAAGGTGCTGTTAATCAATTATTTGCAAAGCATGGAGTGCTAGTGCGGCGAGGAATACCGGGCATGCATAGATCACAGGCAATTGTTGAAAACTTTAACAAGCAATTATCAGAGAGACTTTTCAGCTATCAGTATTCTAAGGAACTCATGCATGACACACGTAACACTGAGTGGGTTAAGAGATTACCATCTGTGATAAAAGCAATGAATAATGAAGGTCACCCTAAACCTGTTGATGCTATTAAATTGAAAACAATGCCATCAGGGTCAGAAATAAAAACAAAAGCACCTGACACAAGCTTGTTTACAAAACAGGTAAGATATTTGTATCAACCCGGTGAAGCCGAGAATGACGTCAGACGTAGGGCAACTGATCCAATTTGGTCTACATCTGTTCACAATATAAAAAAATAGTTCCTGGCACTAATGCATCGATTTATTATCTGTATGAGCCCGCCCCAAAGAGGACATTTGTTAGAGAAGAATTACAGATTATTCCTCCAGACACTGTTACACATTTTTAACAACTAATTCATCGATTAGTTCATCAACCAGTTCATCAGCTGTTTGTTCAGATAACTTGAGCCTGTAATGCACAGGTGCATAAGCCTTTTCCTTGGTGTGAAACACGCGTTTTGTGTCCCCAACTGCAAGTGACTTTTTATGTGTTTGGATCATTTCAATATTGTGTCTATTTGATCTCAGCGTCTTGTTTGGATAATCAGGCATCAGTTCTCCATCTAATACTTGCTTGTAATGTTCATGTCGAATGTCTTTATTTTTTATCGCTGTTTTCTTGATACCTTTGGCTTTGGAATGACTGCCTTTTGGGTGAAGTATGGAATACATTTTTGATCTCAGTCCAACGTACTCAACAATAGGCACACCATTCAGTTCGTCTTTAAACTTACCAGGCACTTTTTTGTTCTGTGTGCTGTACAGCAGGTGATCCTTAGGATAATCAGATGTGTCATACATATATAACTCTGTTTTCATGTCTTCATAAAAGTCTTCAGTAGGCACATCTATGATCATAGAGTCAGTGTCAGTGTATAGCAGACGGCACTCAGGATACTTTGGTTTGAAGTAATCATAATAAAATTCAAGCATCAACAGTTTTGACAACTCGAGTATTGCCATACCAATGAATACTGGTTTGTCCAGTTTGACAGTCTTTTTTTTTGAGTGACACTGCATACAATGATGAATGAAACTCTTTGTACCCTGTGTACTGTGGCTTGCCTGTAAGTTTAATTGCACCTAATTCAGTTGTTACTAATCTCACATCTTTGCGGTGATGAGGATTTTCCATTGTCTTGCCAAAACAGGCATTGTTCATAAGCTTAAAGAAGTCTTTGTCAAATGCAGTGTTGCCATCCCTCGATCACAATGTTGTGTTCTTCATTATATAATCTTTCATGAAAGCACTCTGGTCAAATTGAATACCTCTGTGAACTTTCTTTAGTACTAACCCATGTCTGATGTAAAACTGTAACAAGCGATAGTGGCAAACGTAATTGAATTTGTCATTCAAATTTGGCACAAGTTTGGTGTCTTCTTTTTTACCCGTCATACTCATTTTCTCAACTGCTAATGGATAATCATTGTGGTAATCATGTAGATGGTGTGGGTATGCCCGCTTTGTCTGTCCATCATTTTTTATGGACAGAAACAAAAGGTTAAATTAATTCACTAATCCATACCCTGTGGGCTGATCTGTCTTTAAGATAAGCTTTAGATGCTTAGTCAATTTCAGTTTGTTTTTCACAATGTCTCGTTCATGTTTGTTGGGGATGACATCGTTCTCCCTGAGACAGTCTTCAAAGCTGTCACGATCTTTGCAGTAAAACAAACAGATAAACTTTAACTGCTCACGAAAATCTTTCAGTACAGCATTATATTTCTGAGTGAGAATCCAAACACTAATGTTTGCATGTCTGCCACTGAAGGCCAGTTCTGCCAGTGTGTTTCTCTTCTTAACAATATCCTTATCTGCAGAGCAGTCATCGACTATGAACAGGGTTGGGTGTTCATCAAATTGCTTGTAAAAATACTGCAGGTAGTCGTTTAGTTTCTTCTCAGGATCTACTAAGTAAATGTTGTTGTCAGTCCAAATGAATGAACGGTTGTGATAAGCTTTGTTGTGTTTGACAGTAGGGCAGAATATCACAATGTTTTCAAAATGATGAATGTATCTTGTTTGTAATAGATTAAGTACAAATTCAGTTTTTCCACAGCCCGTGGCACCAACAAATAAGCCACAGTGTGGGTCGAGCGTCATTATGTTCATTTTAAAAACACAATATATAAACTGTGTGTACAAAACACTATGCATGCCTTTCTGGTTATGAAAGGGGTGCATTCTAATAAACTCACTCACCCACACAGAGCAGGTGTTATATAATGACTACGCAAAAGCTTGGGCATAAAAGGCCTATTGTACAAGGTCGTCCCCACTGAGCATAAACAGGAAACCATTTCAGTACCGATTTCAACCTTCCTGGTCATGAAAGGGACGCAAAAACTCACACACACCGCAAGCGTTATAATAATGACTACGCAAAAGCTTGTCTGGCTTGATTATCTTCCTGCTCTGGTTGGGTAAACAAGGCAATAAACGCACGCAACACAGATGTCCGTGATCCGGTTTCAAACTAACCACTCACACCCAATTTTCTCCTCGCGTGAGTTGTTAATCTAAAAACACTCGTAAAACAGGGTGGGTGTATAGTGACTTGAATCACTGAGGTCTCTCACTTGGAGTAGAGTTATGGGTTTTGTCTTTTATTTTAAATGTGTCGCAGCAGTCACGATGAGTGGAGTGAAAACTTTTTCTTCACACAGACGTCGAAACAAAATTATTTTTTCTCCACACAACTCCTCACTTGGGGAGTTTTATTTTATTTAGGAACGACTTGGTGCTCCATATTTGAAAAAAAAAACTATTTTTAAGGTTTGTACCACATTAAAAAATCTGTCCTAGTGGCTTAGTGACATAAATTTGAAGCGTTGACACAGAATGGAATAATTTGACCTAATATGTTTGTGTGTGCTTGTGTGTGTGTGTGTGCGAGGTTGGTGGGGGGTGGGGTGAGGGGGTAGGGGGGGTGGGTATGTGTGTGTGTGTGTGCGAGGTTGGTGGGGGGTGGGGTGTGGGGGTAGGGGGGTGGGTGGCGTGTACAGGATGTAGTCGCTTTTTCTCAGGAACGCTAACTGTGACAGCTTTGATATTTTAACTAGCCATGGGGCCGGGTGGCCTGACTGGGCAGATAAAGCTGTTGAAGGTATTTGGTCAAGTGCGTTTGTTTATTTACGGAAAGGATCAAATAAATCAATTGATCCTTAAATGGGTGGGCTTGTAATCTCCTTTTTTCATCTCTCTCCTGGTATGGGTGCGGTTCCCCGCATTCTAAATGCAAAAGGCGAACAATGTTGATGTATTGTGCCACAGAGCTTGGATCAATTGTCCTGGCCAAAAAGGCCGCTGTTCTCTCGCACACCGGTACCGGTTGGATGTTCATTTGGTCACAAAAACTGAGATAAGTGTGCAAGTGAGTCTGATACGTTTTCTCGGTGTTGTCGGCTAAGACATTGGCACGATATCCTGCCACCTCCTGCAGTAGCTGGTGTCTGAGCCGAGACCCGGCACCTAGACAGCACAAAAGCAAGAGCTGAATGTGACATGTGATTCCGAAGGCAGGTGTCAGGAGGTCGGTCCCGGTGCCAATTCGTTAGCAATTGTCCTAGCATGGGCAGCCGTCCTTCGTGCAGGCGGGAAATAGTATCAGCAAACACATTCACACTGCCAGACACGTGCATCGCTGACACGCTGCAATTCATTCTCACACACTCCCAAGTCATCTTCCTCAACAGACTATTGACATAGTGGTCTTTTGAGCGCCCTTTGGTAGTGATAGCCTTTGTCACCGTGCTGTCCGTTTGAATGACCACCTGTTTCCCTCGCCATGCGCGGGCCCACCGGTTGACTGCCTGCACCACCGCGCACACCTCTTTATAATTAATATGCAAGTGCTTGGCTGCCGGCATGTCTGAAGAAAATAGTGTATAACTCCAATCTCCTTTCCAGAATGCGCCTGCCGCCAGGTTGCATGCATCAACATGGACATGTTCCTTGCTTTGTGTGTCATAATACACAGTGCCATTAAAAACATGCATGTAAGATAGCCACCACTGTAAGTCTGCATGAAACTCCTGTGAGAGTCTCGCTTTATGCCTTTGCTGCTGAAGGGGTCCGCTTGAGAAAAAATTGCCTCCCTTGACGGCTTGGCACGCCCAGTTAAGGGACGCCGCTAGTGATTGCAAGCTTTGCTTTGTCGCGCGTGTTTTGACTTGAAACTGCTGCAAGCGTTTGTGAAGTTGCTGTAGCTTGTCGTCGCCCAGTGACAAGGTACTTGTGTGGGTGCAGATCTGGGTCAGCTAATATTGAACCCTAACCTACGTAAAAGGGCAATGAGCGTCATCATCTTTTGAGTGCATTCCTCTTTGGACTTAGCTGCTAGGAAGAAATCGTCAATATACGCTACTATCCCTGTCATGCCGCGCTGTATCATACATCTGCGAACTGCCAGCGAGAGTCTGTGAAAGTGCGAAGGGCCCACATTACTACCAAAGGGTAGCCTACTATCGAACAGGTATGTGGGCTTCTGCTCGCCGGTAAAAATCCATTTTAGGCCTGTGACTTGGTAATTATCTGGATGGATACACACAGATCGGTATGCCGCCTTAAGGTCAACTTTCGCGCACCAGTAGCCAGACTTGGCTAGTACGACTCGACCGCTAGAGTCTGGAATTGTACTGTCTCAGGTACTGAGAAATCGTTCATTGCATGTCCCACAGGCTTGCTGCCGTCATGTATCAGGCGTATGCTATTGTCGTCTGTTGGGATCGCAGCCAAAGCGCTAAGTACGTTTTTTTTAAGATGCTACGATATAATGACCTTTGTTTATCTGATCGATGAGCTCCTTTTCTACCGCTACTCTGTTTTTTAGGGTAGATGTGTGATTTCTCTGCTCTACAGATCTAACAGTCTGATGTTTGTCCCTGACATCAATGCCATGTTCGATACTTTCAAGGAGAAAGTTTTTGTCTTTATCAGAAGCTAATTCGTCTTGCCACACTAAAAGATTTGAAATAATGGACGCTCCAGAACCTAATAATTGACAGTTGTACGGACAGTAACCTCTGTTGTACTGCAGACACACTTCCCTGCCAGATGGGCCGATGGGGCGTTGTGGGCGCGATCCGGCCATCCCTCCTCCTGTTCTGCGACAGGTGAGCCAGCGGGGATCGCAGATTGCGCAGTACGGTCGCGCAGCACCACCATGGACAGATGTGGGGCGTCGGAGCCCCACTGGTATGCTTCGGCCGCTTGCCGCTGACGATACTCATCGTCAAACAGCAGGACACTTTGCCAGCTGTATCTGGCCGCCAGCTCCCCCACCATCGCCGAGTACTTGAGGTAGGCGTGCGGCGTGAAACCCGGTGTTGGTTTGTCCATAAGGGCCGCCATAATACGGCTGTTTGCCACTATCCAGTGTGCGGGAGAAATCTTGTCCAACTTCGGTTTGCTGTTCATCTTTATTGTGACACCACATACAAGCGCCACTTCTTCGTGTGCCACTGCTGCTGAAGACAAAAAAATCTACTATACGTAACGGGGGCACACCTTTTTTTTTTTATCCGCAATACCCCCGCTACTGTTGCCACTGACGCACAGGAAGCAGCCCAACAGTTCATCAGGTCCGGCACCGCTGTGGTGTGTACTGTATAGGGCGTCCTGCAGGGCCTGTGACGCTCTGCACGCTGTTGTCCGCTACCCCTCCCAGTTCGCCGCACAGTGGGCCATCCCTGTTGTCCACCTGGAATTTGGCCACCGCTGCACGGAGCACTTAGTCCACAAGCTAGGAAGGTCTACCGTGCACCCCCCCCCCCCAGTACTCAATAAGATGGGTTAAAAAGTGTTCCTTAGTATGTCCTGAGATGTTTAAGCCATGTTCCCCGAAAATCCTTAGGAACACACCAGAGATATAGCCGATGGCGCAAGGGTACCCCCATTCACGCTCTTCGCAGGTGCTAAAATGAGGTTGAGAAACATTTTCCTCTAAATAAATCAGAATTCATTCCAGAAACCCAAATCAGGCAATATTATGTCAAGGCACACCTTCTGCATCCTCTGCAAAAAAAACAGAATGAAAAAATATTGAATCTCTGGCTCACAGTGAAGGTATTTGTGCACCCATTAAACGACCATTTCCGCGAAATCGCAAAAAAAGACAAAAATAATGTGTCAGATGCCTTCAGACATTTTCTATAGCACTGACAGTCCATTTTCAGCTTTACATCATTAAAACAAGATGTCACAATTATTATAAACTTACTAGGTGATGCTGTGATCCCTGTGAGTGCCACAGTGGTTGATTTTGTATCCCTACCCCCAAGTTGTAAAAATACACAAAATTAATTAGAAAAAATTGCTTAAGTTATTCCATTTTATTTTGACCTCTTTTTACCTATTAAGTTTCAATAATGTGAGCATAAAGTGCAAGAAAATAAGTTAAGTCGTCATCCTTTATGGTACATTCGTGGTGAATGATAACTTTTTCCCATTTAAAATTGCCGAATTGGGAAACGTACGTCGTTTCCGGTGCCCTCAGAAATTTTGTATACAACTGATAGGTCTTTGTTAGGTTTTATTGGTTAGGATAGAGTACCACAGTTACTCCCAACCTGATTTTGTGATGCTATGATGCATTTAGGGGCCACAGTGGCTGAATCTGCTGCCCTACCCCCATTTTACCAGTACGCAAAGTAACGCAAAATAATCATAAAAATTGCTTACGTCATACTCCTATGTTTAAATATTTTTTGTTGCCAGTTTTTTTTTAAAGTATACATATTGAGCATAACAAGTTGTGATCATTTCATTAATTTCAATGAAACCCATCAATTTAATTGTAACTATTTTTAACTGGCTGGTCTTTTAGGTGATATTTTACTTAGCGTAAGGCAGGTCTAGTAAGGTCTCCCCTTTTCCTTTCATTTATTTTCATCTATAAATGTGTAAATATGAATGCGTAATAAAGTTTCATGGTTCCTAATAGCCAAAACAATGTTATCAAAAATACTTAGTTTCCACATGTCGACTACGAGATCTCCACTTCCACCTTCTGCAACGTTCAATTTTGTATGGCCGTCTTTAAATCTTACATTGTTCTGGCTGCCAATAAGTGAGCTGTCAAGAGCTAGGCAGCATTTTTACAGAGTTTGGTGTATAGGGGCGTGTCTTCTGGTCAGAACTGCCAGCAGACCGCTTCTGTGTATGGACATGTTTGGAGAATGTGCTAAGGAGACTGATTTTCTACGCCAAATTCGCATAGGGCTGTTTCTGCATGACCCAATCTCACGAGGTGAGTCCAGCAGGGTCCTTACGGTCTGTGAACATTTGTGAAAGTTGTTAAAAAATGACAAGGCTTTTTCAGGGCCCTGGAAAGTCTGTCAATTTCAGTCCTTTTCCTTAAAGTCTGTGAAAGTTTGTACAAAATTACAACGTGCTGGCAGACTTTTGTCTATTTCTTTTTTTTTTTGTTTCTCCCCCAATTTGTGACTATTCCATTGCAAACGATCATGCTGACGCTTGTTGCAAGTGATCTATATTTAGCTCTGATCATAAAGTGACTGCATGGCCTTTCTGCCGAACATTCTGATTGGTTGTTTACGCTTCTACCGAAGTCCGCCATTCGCTAAGCGTTCTTTTATTTTGGTATCTCTTCATGCATTAGGCACGGAAGCTTCAAATAATTGCTGATACAGAGTGATCTGATTAAAGTGTGTAAACCTTCAGGCTTCATTTTGGGTTTGTGAAACGTTCCTGCTTTTCTGTACGGACCCAGTCCAGAGTAAGCAGTGCGTAGATGAAAGATGGTGGCCTGGCTCTCCCTGTTCAGCTTGTTGATGTCATCTGCCCACAGGCTGCAGCTGCCATTCTGCTGTTGCCAATCACTTTGTTGTTGTAGTGTCTCCATTCCGAGCTAGTCCAGAATGCACTGGAATCCACTGCAGCACTATTTTGTGGACAGGGCATCCAGTCTATCTTGAAGCTTCCTGGTGAGATCAGTGGATCAAGCTGCTGCCTTTCCCTAGCTAGTGCTCTGCTGCTGTGTTGAGCACCTGCAGATCTGTACGATAGTTGGAGCTGCTGCCACCAGCTGGTAAGGAGAGGGAGGTAGTAGTGCGGTCTGCACAACAGATGTACACACCACTTCCTTCATTCCGCACGGCATCTTATGTGGTACCACAGCTGCTGTGAGGGTAGTGCTTGTGCACAACCTCCAGCAAGATGGCTTTGTGCAGTGCCGCGACCTTTGGTAAAGAGTCCTGGAACATTGTTTATGTTGTCTTGAAGGCTCTTTCGAGATGTCCAGGTATCTGAAGGGAGCTGTTCACACATCTTTGGGCTTGGTTCCAGGACGTCAGTGTTAGCCCTTTGCAGGACCTTCAGTTGGCGGTTCAGATTTGGGCGGTTCAGATTTGGACATTTCTGACGGTTCTTGGTCTGCTCCTGTAGTCTCCCATGCTGTCGGTGTTTAGTAAGTTTCTTCATCGTGTGTGCTGTTCTGTATTCCAGTGGCTCCAATGTCCTCCATTTCCTAAATTGGGGTACTCCAGATGGCTCTAAGAATGTCACTGCATCATGAGAATGATCCATGTTCTGCATCTTGTCAAGCCTGGCTTTTTGGGTTTTGCAGGCAGTGTTTCATGTTGTCGATGTATCTTGGTACCGCACAACTGGTCTGACCGAGCAGGTGTTTGCTTGTGCCAGGATGCTGTAATTTGAGCCAATGTGGTCCCCACCAGTTTCT